>JAEQML010076537.1:0-13309 GCA_016904865.1 Pissodes strobi
ATTATTAATATGGATATTTAAATTGCTTTTGATGTGTACTCTAGCGTGGATATTAGAACCAAATATTAGAACTTGTGATTTCAAAGCATTTAACTTTAAGTTGTGATTTTTTGCAAAATTATAATTTTCTTGCAAGTCAGTATTTAGCTGCTCCTGAGCGGTGTTGAGATTTACCTCCAAATTTTGGTTCTTAATTGGAATATATAATTGAGAGTCATCAGCATATTGTTGAAGTTTAGCATATTTTATTTTTGTTGACATATCCGCGACATAAATAGAAAATAACAAAGGGGACAAAATAGAACCCTGAGGGACGCCTCGATTGACTGATTTATATTCTGATCTGAAAAGACCTGATTCCTTATCGTATTTTTAGATAATCCAAAATAATGCAGTTTTGCTAATAACATTTCGTGATTCAAAGTGTCAAAAGCTTTGCTGAAATCCAAAAGAGCCATGCAGGTGCTACTTTTTTGCTCTTCATGTAATCGAATATCGTTTAAGATGTTTACTAGACTGGTGGAAGTGCTGAAATGCTTTCTAAAACCTGATTGACACTCTGGAATAATATTATGAGTTTCGGAAAAAATATATATTTGGCTATGAATATGCTTTTCAATGATTTTGAATACTAATGGGTCTGAGGTCCTTGATATCTTTGGGTTCCAGGACCTTTTAGATAGGTTTAATAATTGCTTTTCCATACGGAAGGATAAGTGTTTGTTAGTATGCATGTATTAACTATATTAATTAGGGCATTTGTACAAAAAGACATAATTTAACATCTTTAATAGAAAAGTCATCATCCCCAATGGCATTAGAAGAGATAGAGTTAATAATTTTTTCTAATTCGTTCATGTCTATTAATTTTAATTCTAAGTTTTCGCTTACATAAAAACCTATTAATTCCATGGATGCAGTATCGGACAAAATATCAGTTGCCTGGAAGAAATTATGTATTTCCTCAGCATCTAGTAAATTTTCGGGTAGGTCCATTGTATTATTATTTCTGGTTAGTTTGAGTTTTTGAGCTATCTCCCAAATCTCTTTCCCGTGTTTCTGTGAGTTTACAATTTTGTTGTTTTTATAAAAACCTATTAATTCCATGGATGCAGTATCGGGCAAAATATCAGTTGCCTGGAAGAAATTATGAATTTCCCGAGGGGCGGCCAAAATTTGTACATCGATTTCGGAAATCGCAGGGATTTCGAGAATTTTTAAGGGATTTCTGGATTTCTAAAGGATTTCCGATATGATTTCGGGATTTCGAAAGGATTTCGGATAGGATTTCGAGATTTCGAATGGATTTCCGATGGATTTCGCGATTTCCAAATGATTTCGAAAGGATTTCGAAAGGATTTCGCGGGATTTCGAAAGAAAATTTACAGCTATTTCGGGAGTAAATCGCTTAGCGTAAAAGGAAAGAGACAAAGAAAGTACGCAATAAAACGTACTTTCTACGTTGACCTTCTGATTTATTTTGCAAAAAAATGGCTCGGTTTTTGGTTCTTTTGGCCCCCAAAAATAAAAAACAAACATATTTAAACCTTAGTTATTCTTGGGTTATGATTTCTAGCGAGGTTTATAGACATATTTAAAACTTATTTATTATTTTTTTTAATCTTTAATTTTTTTTGCAATTTCAAGTTTTTGAAATCTTTTTATCTCAAACCATATCAAATAAATTCAAAAAATATATCCTTTCGTCATCATCTTTAGGCCAATTGTATTGATGTAAGTTAAGGGTTAAAAACTTTACAACACAAGTTGGCTCATTTATCTCGAGCACTCGTCCAATGTACCATGTGTCATAGATAACTGCATAGTAGTGTTCCATTTTAACTTTATTTTCTTTTGAAACATCAAAATGACTTTCTGTAGCATCTGAGAAGCTTTCTTCTTCAAATTCATTAACTTTCAATGGAAATTTCAGTTTCTGTATCTGTTTCACTCTCGGAATTATCTTTTAGAAAAACTTCTTTTCTCTTTTTCTTAAACACAGAACACAAAGGCTTTTCAGGTTTCCCCCATAGTTTTACATATTCGGTCATTTGATAGGCGGCCTTTTTTCGTTAATAACCACGTTAAGGTACTTTTTTACAATAACTTCGTTATCTTTAACATTTAAATTTAAAAAAGATGAATCAGTTTTAACAGTCTCTGATTTATTTATTTTTTACTATAATCTTTAATGTTAATGTCGTCAAATATTTTTATGTTGCTTTCTATTTTCTGCTCGTCTTGAGAATTTAAAAACTGTGTTCGGTCATTATATCTGGATCAATACTCTTCAATTTAAAATTCGATATCTCGAGAATGGAGATGGATTGTATGACACTTTTACTAAATACTCCAGAAACATGTATCTCTAGCTTTTTGGCATCAGCAATTGCATTTATTTGTGCGTCATCTATAGTACTTCTTAAAACATTTATCCCTGCCATTTCGTGAAATCCTATTTTATTTGTCCCTAGCTTTTTGTTTTCTTCTCTAGAAAATATAAATTTGGAAATATAGTATGTCGTCTATGGATCAAATCCAGTAGGTCAAAATTTACCATGGTTGTAAAAGATGCTTGCCGTGGAACGAGTTAATCGAAAAAGGGTTTCACAAGGTTGGCTACTACATAGCCAAGGTAAAAATAATTGTGGACAGTCTCTACATTTTTCCATTAATACCAACAATGAATGTGCATTTAGTTCGATGCAAACCTATGTTTGCAGTGTTATCTAGCTTTTGGAAAGTGGAAGATTCTCGTGGTTTTTAATCCATGCTCTCCATAGCCTAAGAAACAGCACAGAATACCAAATTTTATAAACTCATTCAATAACACTTAAGCTTTTATCCAGAAATGAGTCAAGAATATATATAACTATTTTCAGGAACTGTGCCGAGAACTGTGCAGTCCATTGTGTTACTGCCACATCACCTACATGCTTTATTGTAGATATATAAAAGATCTACAAACTAATTTTCTTTTGAAATCCTCATCCTTAAAAACCTTAAAAACGACATGCAATAAAATCCGGTAAGTTAAACCCTATCCTCTATATACCTTACCCCTCAAAAAAAAAATAAACAATATTGATGTTAATTTCAATAAAAATAAACCAAAACTCTAAGAAAAAACTCAGTGAAATGATTTATTATATCAATAATAAGTGTAAATTTTAAATTGTGACTTTTCACACCCGAGGTGATGTGATGTGATATGAATTATTAAATCATGCAGGGGCAATAGAATAGGTTGGCTCTCGGGTTGGCTTAAGTAAGACACTTTATATTACTTATTCACACTTACTTTCCTCCAAACAATATATACATAATATTGAAAATAAAATTTCAATTTTGCAGTTACTAAAACTATCGGCGATCTTCGAAAATTGGTAGATTTTGGGATGCTCATCACGAATCTGCATCAGTCAATTCGATCGGGCGATGTTTGGTTTTCAAGGTATTCATCTTCAGAGTTCAAAACAATATTTTCAAGAATAATATGAAATTCTGGCAGATTTCGGAACTTCATCACAAATATGAAGACAATTCGATTGGGCGACGGCGACGTTTCGTTCTCGAGATATTCATCCTCAAAGTTCAAAACCGTTTTGTCACGGTTTTCCCTTTTTTTCACCAACATATTTGAATCACTTTATACGTTTAAATGATTGATAAAGTGCTTAAAGTGTGTTGGATTTTAATTAAGACAAGGGAAAATTAGGAAAAAAATGGTTTTCAAATTTGAGGATGAATATCTCGAGAACGAAACGTTACCCGATCGAACTGACCAGATTCGTAATGAGCATCCCAAAATTTACCAAGATGCCCAATTTCGACAAGATCGGCAATAATTTTAGTAGCCGGAAAATTCTAAATCTATTTTTCCGGAAAAACCGACAAGGAAACATTGGATTCATGTTCTACGACCCAAAAATAGCGGGCATGCAAAAAATATCCGAAAAAACTGTCCACACGCTAATACCAATACTTATAACAACAAAAAATTAAGAAATCATGTTTATATTATCAGAAGACAAAAAGGAAAAAATTTTGTTCAAGAATTTCGACGCGATACCACTATATTCGAGAAATCCATTTGGATTTCGAATAGGATGTGATTTCGAGATTTCGAAAGGATTTCGGGATTTCGAATCGATTTCCGATGGATTTCGCGATTTCGAAATGATTTCGAAAGCATTGATTCGCGGGATTTCGGAAGAAAATGTACAGTGATTTCGGGAGTGAGCCGCCCCTCGGAATTTCCTCAGCATCTAGTAAATTTTCGGGTAGGTCCATTGAATTATTATTTCTGGTTAGTTTGAGTTTTTGAGCTATCTCCCAAAACTCTTTCCCGTGTTTCTGTGAGTTTACATTTTTGTTGTTTTTATAAAAACCTATTAATTCCATGGATGCAGTATCGGGCAAACTATCAGTTGCCTGGAAGAAATTATGAATAGTAAATTTTCGGGTAGGTCCATTGAATTATTATTTCTGGTTAGTTTGAGTTTTTGAGCTATCTCCCAAAACTCTTTCCCGTGTTTCTGTGACGTCCGTTTAAAATATGTTATCTTCTCCCGTATGACTGCATGCTTAGTATAATTTCTTAGTTGTCTGTAATATTGACCATGTTCCTCTATTTTTGATTTTTGATATTTTTGTACGCTTTATCTCTTAACCTGATTAGAAGCTGTACGTTATTCGTAATCCAAGGTGTAAACGGCTCTCGGCCAATTTTTTAGTTTTACGCGGGGCATGTTTGTTGAGTAGAGTTAAAATGTTATGATTAAAAATATAATAAATGTCGTCCCAATGGAGAAGTGAACCATCTTGTCTAAAATAATTTTCATTTATGTTCCCATAGTTTTGGTAGGTTATAAATTTCTTTAGGCGATTAGGTTTCATTCCGAGGAAAGTAGAATAAATAAGATTATGGTCTGTCAATGATTCAGAAACAGCCATTGATCTGGACCTACTTGTTAATAAATTTTCGCTTGCAATAATCATATCAATAAGACTAGAGCGGTTTGTTGTTATATTTACTCTTGTGAGCTCAGAAATACGATTCGTCAGGTTAAACGAGTCTAAAATACGTTTTAATCTCTCAGAATGAGTAGAGACTTGTCGGACGCAAATTGGACCAGAACTGCAGGAGAATTTTCGCTGGGGTTTTCGTTTGCAATACGATGGCATCTTTTTATATCTCCGTTCTGCATATTCACGTTTAACTTATTTACAAACAAATCAGACACTTTAGTATAAAGGTCCTCGCTATCTGTTGTTTCCATACCGAAAATGCACACGTTCTGATTGCGTGCTGACTGTTCTTGATCGTCGGTTAATTTTTTTAAGAGCTTATTTTCTTGATCCAATTTATTTACTCTACCATGCAGCAATTCAATTTCATCCTTATGAATCTTGAGTTCCACCTCAAATTGCTCTTTGACCGAGCAGGCCACTCTGCTAACTACATCTTGAAGAAATTTATCATTGAATGTGTTAATAATCGTTGTCTTGATTTCACGCATGTCCGTGGTTGACAGACCCATAATGGACGGCTTTAGGAAAACGTTAAAACAAACTGTATAAAATGAAACCAGGAATATAGCAAGCTACGCATACGTTTTATTACTACAAAACTAAAAAGCATGACGCCTGGAGTGAAATTGCGACAGATAACTGAAAATCTTCCTGTGACATACAGCAATTTTTTTTTAAATAGATCTCCATCAGCTGTCCGTAAGTCAGTTAGCTTAGCAGTGGCGTTGACTGTCTTGTATTAAAGAAATGGGATGTCCAAAACCTATGTTTTCTTCTCTTGCTCTTTTTACTGTTCTCTTTTTCAATTACAGTATGCATCATTATGAAAGCTGCGGCACTAGCACGACGTTTTCTTCTCGGCGCTATTTCTGGTTTGGTACAGGTTAAAAAATAAACTGATAATATTTACAAACGTACTGTTGTTTGCGAATAATTGGCAGTTACAAACGTTTGCGCCCAATGATTTTTTTTGTGGATACGCATCTTTAAGTTCACCACCAACATACAAGTCTAGAGCGGTTGTTATTATTTTTTACAGTTTATTTTTTCTGTTATAATACACGTTGATTAATATTGTTGAATTGCTCTTATCCAAAGGGTTTTTGTCAGAAAACACTTAGTTTTCTTATAATTTTTGCATCTGAAATTTTGCTATGCTGAAACTTTTTCCATTATCGAGTAATTATTATTATTATTATTATTATTATTATTATTATTATTATTATTATCATTAATGGTCTAGTAATAAAGCTAGGTACTTACCTACCAACTTGTAACGTAACTCAATACAATGCTCCTAAAATGTTTGTATTGGTCAAAAATAAGTTGGTCATCTCCAAATAATGTAATGAGTATAACGCTTTCTCCACATCAATTTGAAAGGGTGTTAGTGTTATTATCGTAAACTTTGATGAGGTGCAGTAATAGGATGTGGACTTCACGAACCAGTGCCGCGCTTCTTTATTCATGTGCTCTATACAGGAGCGACTTGCTCTGCTAGTTTGTGATCTCGTGGAAGTCTCGTCGTCTTCGATAAGTTTTTAAATTGTTTCCGTATATTAATCTCGTAGTTGTTATAGTTATCTTTAAGACCCATTTCCATAATTTTTCTCACTAATATATTTTCTTAAAAGGTTTGCCAGCTTGACCATTAGTTTTAGAGTTCCGTTTTTTATAGTTCTGCTGGGATTTCTTTGAGGGTGCTTTGCTTTTGCTATTTTTGTGACACGTTATCTGCTTCCTCGAAGCTATATTCCCTCAACTTGATATCATTGGGAAGAAATAGACTTGTATTATTCCCGTACTTCTGTTAAATCCCTCTGATAGTGTGATTTCCAATTTTTACTCTTTATCAGTTGTACATTTATGTTGTTTTAATACACTTGCCACGCCTCTGATGATGTTGTACCTCCCATCCAGATCGTTACGTTTGGTTTCGTAGATATATCGGTAAAACAAGTAGGACCAACTTTGTTTAGTATAATTAGCCTAAAATGTCAAAAAGTTAACAAAAATTTTTGAAAATAGCAAAAAATGTATTAGGGATTATCTTTATATAACACACAAAAAATCGTTTTTGTAAGTTCTCGGAACAATGAAAAATTATAAAATTTGCAGTGTTTTTGTTTGCGCTTTGTAACAATACATTCATGCCTAATTCAGCTTGTATGCCATTTTTATTTTGGTTAAACATATTTTTATACCTCGTCAGCTGTTACTTATATTTATCACTTCCACCTTCTTACTATTTAGCCATTTTCCATATGTTTTCTGTTTAATTTTCGGTTGCTCCTCTAGTTCGGTGTTCCATGTAATTTAGATATTTTGTTTGAATCCAACAGTGATTTTAGCTGCCGATTTTATTTAATAACTCCTATTATAGTCGGTTTTGTTTCATGGCATTTATTATGTGAGTATGTAAGATTCCTGAGTTCAGTCTGTTTGGGTAAAGGGTTGTTGTACTGTGGTGGTGAAGGTCATCCAAGTTGTGTTTATTTATAGTTATCTTAAAATGGATCAAACACTTGGGTTCTTGTTCTGTGGCGGTAGAGACTATCCACGTTGTGTATATTTACAGTTATCTTTCGGCCAGCGCAGCGGCTTGGATATTTGTGTCGTGAGCCTTATTGAAAGTAATGGTAATTTATGTCTTTAGGATATAATGGTCCGAGGCACATTCTGTGACCCTACGTTCTCTGGTATCTTTGATCGTCTATTCTGGTTTTGTTTCATTTTCGATTTTAACTATCATGGACCTTGATGCCATATATATTTTTATATGTCGTTGTGCTTATAGAAGCTATTCAGTAATTTCACTTCGTTTTATTGGCAGATTTTTTTTTACTTTCTTATCATTTTTATTTATCTTCTCCAAAACCGGACGGGCACTGGGTTTCTTGCATTTCCCGTTATGCCGCTCATATCGCCTATTAGAACTACCTCTCTTTATTGGCCTATACTAGTGTAGGTTTATTCTAGTTGCTTATAGAAATCATCTTGCTCTACTTGGAGTATGTTGTTGTTAGGAGCGTATACTCTGATTATGAAAAATCTGTGTTCTCTAATGTTTAAATTTGCTGAGATTATGCTTCCTTTTGTCTGCTTCTCGTTTTTCTATACATTTAGTTTAATCTTTTTTATGAAAAAGTTTGGAGACTCCTTTTGCTATTACTGGCTTTTTGGTACTCCGCTGAAAATGTGGGTCAAGTTATTCATATTTTCTATTCCCGTTCTGTTTTTTTCCTTCACTACCGCCATATCAATATTGAGTTGTTCCAGTCCTTTCACAAGGTGTTGTTACTCCTTGAGCCACATGAATTGTTGCAATCTATAACAGAAATACTTTGTTATACTAAATTTTTATAGCAGTAGCTACAACTCGATACAAGATATTTTATAGAACAGTGCGCAAAACAGGAACGCCCGAAACATTCAGAATGTCTTAAAATAAATAATTTTATTAGGTCAATTACCAAGATGTTGTCTAAACAATCTCCATCATAATAAATACCATGTCAAGCTAAGTGTAGCACATCTAAACAAAGACAGCTTAAAACTGATGTCATCTCATCCGCATACTTTCGTCATTGTCTTTATTGAACGGGAAGTAGGCTAGCTAGGTCGAGACAGGCAAAGATGTAAAATTGAGTAGCATTATTATATTTAAAGACATTTTTTATAAACGTGACAGCACATTCAGAGGACATACTTACTACCTACGTATTTATGATAGTTAAACTAAAATAGTTTTACGTTCTTGCGATCTGCAAAACAAAGGTTTTATACTTACAAATGGAGTATTAAGTATAGTGTTTGATTTTAGCATATTGCTATACAGTTATATAATAATTTTCATTTCTTCTCAAAGTTTGGAAATGTCGAGACCGAGATAGAAGAGAGATTTTTAATCGTGTCAGTTTAGAAAATAAGCCTTTTCTTGTTGGGACTGAATTTTTATTTCAAGAGTATTTATTTTTTATATAACCAAATGGCGGAACTATTTAACATCGTTTCTTTCAATTTGGTTTTGACGGTTTGTTGGCATTTTTTTGTATACAAATTATATTTTAAATCCGTGTAATTGTTCACGCTTGCCACCTAAAACGTTGTTGGTTGAAGAGAGTTTGGTAGATGAAATGTTATATTTATTGAATTACCGTTTCTTACCATGTAACCCAAATATTCCCGTTCGATTTGTACAAAGTGCCACACAGAAAGTAGTCATAAAGAGGCTTGGATAAGATATGAAGCTTTTCGTAAATGGATTAAGAAGATCATTTAAGTTCGTCCTACAAATTGAAGATTTAAAGAATCAAAAGGAAAGTAACAGGATTTCTTCTACAGTCTACCATCAGAAATTATTACCACAAAAAGCAATCGGCGCGAAGATACAAAAGCATGATAATTAGGTAGAGTAGCGATGAAAAATCGGTTTTATATTTTCAAAAATATTTTTATTTTTCAACATAGTCTCTTGGAAGCTATATGCTTTTGGTCCAGCGATGTAGTAACGCGATGATTTCATCGCCAAATACGCTCCTGTTAAGACCTGCAAAATAGGCGTCAACGGTTGTTATCCTCATCATTGAATGAAAATCTATCTTCTAATGTCAGGAAATAATTGAAAATTTTACTGAGCCAAATCGGGCAAATCTCGTAGATTTGGAAGCAGGTCGAATTTTAGTTCGTTAATTTTGTCTATTGCGGTCAAGCGTGCCCATATAGATTATTGTAGTAAACATGTTTTTATCATGCGCAAGTCACCGCCTTTGTTGTCTGATATTTTGTTCCAATTACTCCAAAAGGTTAGCATGAACCTAATATTTACCGTTCTCTTTTGATACATAACCGATGTTATTTCAGAAAACTGATGGTTGTTTGTCCTGGCTGTTCGGGAAATCAGTTTCTATCCATTGCTTTGATTGCAATGTTCTTCCATAGAAATAGTGGTGGACCCAGGATTCATCTATGTCACAAATCCTCGCTCAAATTCAAGTAGGTTTTTCTCAAAATGGACCAAACACCTAAGTTGCATCTGTACACGCGTTTGATCGTGTATAAGCAAACGCCAACTGGTGAACAGGTTTTTTATGCATAACACCTTGAGTTTTACTAGCCCAGTAAGTTCTTAGAGAAATAAGGAAAACAGTAGTTTTAGTGTTTAGATTAGTATGAGCGCAGATTTTCCCCTTTGGTTACAATAATTTGGAAATTTCTTTTACTTACAGCACACTTCTCTTTAATACCTACATAATCGCATATATAATTAATGAATTAGTAATAATGATACTAATAATACTATACTTACTATTAATAGTAATAATTTGGCAAGAAGAGACAATATAAAAACGGAATACAAAATAACAATAGAAGAACTGCCAAACATTATAGAAGACACTCATAACAGGAAATGCCAAGAAACAAATCAAATACAAAACTTTTGGTATAAATAGTTTAAATCGATATATAAATACCTTACTATGCGAATAAATGTAGTAATAGAAAACTAACACAAGGGGACACGTATATAAAACCGAAAAATCATAACACAGAAAATCCAGCTTGTTTGCAGACACCATATAGAATAATAACGTCAGATATGCAAGAGAATAGATCAATACCTACAAAATTGACCATTAATATTAGATTATGTGATAATAAATCAAAAAGCAATACAATAAAGAAACCTCCGAACATGTTACGTAGATTACAAAAAGCTTTCGACCTTGTGAAAACCACATTCATGGCTGAAGAAAATACAAAAAATTACAATTACAAAAATGCATCCTGCTATAAAAAATTTCCTCTCAACTATTATAAATACCTGGAGAACAAACAATATTTAACAACAGAAAAAAAGGAATAAAACCGATACCATAAAAATTAAAAGAGAAGCTTTTCAAGGAGACCCATAAAATAAAAACAGAAATTATCTCTCGTATAAAAGCAAACTAAATGTTTATAATGCCTTCGTATCATCACGTTTTCGATATCTGATCCCCGTACATGTGAGACTATAAACTACAATTCGATGCAAGTGTTGCAAAATAAAATACTAAAAGTTATATTTAATTATGATCCACTGACTCATACTGTAGATCTATATGAGAATTTGAGAGTATGGCAATTACATAAGGTATTAAAATTTTAACAGAAGAAACTTAACTACAGGATAATAAATAAAACTCAAAAATCAAATATTAACATAATATTTTTAAGGGATACCCATAGCCACAATACTAGATCACGAGAAAATATATTTCACAATAATGTCAGAAGTAATAATAGGACTAAATAATCCTATATATCAGGCATCAAGAGAATATGGTAGTTTACCAGAGAATATAAAAAAATATTAAAAATTATGGTAGGTTTGTCAAACACCTAAAGGAGTTTATCAATGTGTCTTAGAATGTTTTGCAACGAAAGTTATTTTTAGAGTTTATAGGAAATCGTACTGTTATTACTAAAATACAATTATCCTCAATATCAGTGGTCAAAAACGCTGTCTAGTGGAATAAGGATTATGTATATTGTAATTATTGTTATTACTATATTAATAAATAATTTTCAAAAAAAAAAGCAATCAAAAAGACATACCGAAAGGAAATACAATGCATAAATGTAAACGGCCATTTATTTGAAGTTATCTGCATATATTTATTGTTTATATGCTAGTAATCATTTTTGAAGCCGGTAGGTATGATTAGAAACGTATATGTATCAGTATGAACCACGGTGTATGGTATGAACTGACACGGTACGAAACAAGAATAATTCATGAAAACATGGACTTGTGTGTATCATTCGAATGGAGTTGATCTGCATCCGCGAATTTAAGTTGTCATAAATAAAATCGTGATTGATCCTTTCTGCTACATAGGGCTCTGTCGGGCGCTTCATCCGTTTATCAAAAAGTACATGCGACCTGTCTTTCTTCATGAAAATAATTGTGTTTTTTTGCTGTATATAAGTTCCATATATATCTTTAAAATTATTAAAACCCATTTTATAGATTAAATTAGAGCAATCGTCTTAATAGGATTACTTAAAGTATTAAGGTTTTCTATATCTATTTTCAAGAAACAAATGTTTTGCTATGAAGATATCTTTAAATAAAACAAAATGCTACTTAGAACCTAATGTACCGCTTTCTCTGGTCATGCGAAGATTATGGAGATACATTTAAATAAAATCCATTTGATGTGAAAAAAACACGCTTAAAAATCTTATAATTCACAGTTCGCAACTTATGTTGTAATATAGTGCATGAATATGATACATCTATTTTGAATTGGTTTAAGTAGATATTTTATACAGAATTTAAGCATTCAATTTTAAAATAGACATATTACAAACTTCTTATATTTAAATTTTGTCTGTCAGAATAAAACGATGTTTAATTTACAACTGGTAAATTTAACATTTTGCACTTTATTAAACGGCATCAAAAATCAAAAATAAACTGAAGCAAAACCACATAATGTAGAGTGGAAAATGTCTTTATAAGATTCCTTGTAAGCGTTGTACAGTTAAATAGGTGAAATGTGTAGGCTATTAATCAAACGAATAAGAAAACACTAAACACACATAAAATATGCAGAATTTTAGAAATGAAATATAGGCAACATGCAGTTGATAATAATCACAGAATACACTGCAATGATTCAAGTATTATGCACTATGCAGTGTGTGTAAAGAGTTCCGGACCGGGCAGTTCTTTCCTAAACATGAACAGGTAGAGAAAAAAGTTTCTCATAAAATTTGTAGCGCTCTCAAAACTCTACAGTCTGAAAATAAATTGAAGTATACAGGTCCTAGGGGATCAGAGTATTCTTTTTTCATATGGAACACCCCGTTTGAGTTTATGATTGCTGTTGATATTCTACACAAAGTTCACGTATCAGTCCCTAATCCCAAATCCACCCGTTTACAAAATATTGGCATTTTAATACTAAATAAGAATTCAATTTTAATTTAGTAATTTTATTAAATAAGTGCAAAGCTTATTTAATTAAATGTTGAAAATGTCGCCCTTTTACTGCCTGACAATGGGCTAAACGATAATAAAACTCGTTCGTTACATTTCGAAGCATTTGCCCTGTCACTAATCTAGCTTCTTCAAGAATGCGACGTCACAGATCATCAAAATCTCCAGGTTTAGTGACGTAGGCCAACCTTTTCCCAAACAAATAATTTAAGGGTGATATCTGGTAACCTCACAGGCCATTCTAAAGTGCTTAGTATACACCAAAATTGACAACATTTGGGATTG
>JAEQML010076538.1:0-13308 GCA_016904865.1 Pissodes strobi
CTACTTTATCAATGAAAGCCCCAGTATATCCTTGCACCAGTTCGGCTGACTCCGTATATCTAAAGCCAACAGATCGTCAAGAAGTCGCTAAAGCTATAAAACAATTAAAAAGCAAAAAATCTATGGGGGCAGATCAATTGCCGATAAATATAATAAAAGAGGTCTGTGATTTGATTGCTGAGCCTTTTTTATTTATTTGCTTTACAACTGGAATGTATTCAAACCATTTAAAGAACGCGCATGTTAGAGCGATTTATAAAAAATAAAACAGGGAGAAGGAAAAATAATAGAGACCCATATGGCTTTTGTCAAATATTAGAACAATTTCCGAAAAATTAATTCTGATTTCAACCTAGCTAAACGCTTTCAGAAATAGGATGTCTACCACAAGGACAATTTACTAGACGATTACCAAGGTACTAAATTCACTAAAAGCTAACACTAGGTGTGTGCTTTGTGCATGGATCTACCAAAAGCTTTTGATAGTATCAATCACAAAACACTTTACAAAACATTAGGAAGTAATGGTATTAAAAGTAATGCTCACGATGTAAATTTTATTTAGAAAATCGCACTCGACAAATAATAGAATAGGAAACTTGTGGGGGGCTTATCGAGAAGCTTGGTGCCGTTAGAGGAGTCCTTCAAGGTTCTATTTTAGGACCTTTATTATATATATTGTACACGGATGAGCTCACCGATGTAACTGGGGAATAGTACTCTTATATTTACTGTGATGCTGACTCATGTGCAGACTGCCTGCGAAATTCTGGACTGTTTTTTTCAGCAAATGATTTGTCGGCTCATCACTCGTTTGTACAATCCACAGATACTCTACGAAGGAGCACATAATATTTGTGTGTTTTCACTTTAGGTTTAAAATGAAACAACGTGAAAGCTGTAAAACGTCTTTAGACACTGGTTAGCACGTATATTCTGGATTTTTTTATATTTGTTCAAGACAACCAAGATCTATTTGAAGAGGCGAAGAGCAAACATAGATATCTAACTAGGCATAAGATGAACCTTGTAGCGATAGGTGTAATTTTACTTTCATACAAAAAAATACAGCGTGCATTGGTTAAGATTTACAATCATTTTTCAGAGGGTGATTACCTCCTAAAGAAGTAAAGGTTGTCCTACCGAAATATCTGATGGAAAGGTCGTATTATACCTTGAACGAATTTTTTAATGAAATAGTGATTGTTGGTATTAAATGATTACTTTACATACTGCATTGCGGATGGTGTAGCGTGTGGGTTTCTCTGTTGCCTCGTTTCACCTATCCAAGCTCAAATCGTCTTAAACAGTTTGGTTTTGTTGTCATGGATTTTGTTGTTTTTTTTTTGTTATGCCATATTTGTTTCTGGCCTTTTTATAACAATGTTTCATATTTTATTGCTTTTTTTTGTAACTGGTGTTACTTAATGAAATAAATAAACATTTATCTATCTATCTACATTTTGTGATTAAATGTTTTTGACTTTTTGCATTTACCTATTTAAGAATAATATTGAATAATTCTAATACCGTTAATTGAAGCCTATTTCTTCTTGACGCTTTATCTATAATTGATTTTCGTTTATTATTCTTTAATTTCGTCTGTATGCAGTCAGAATTTTAAGGCAACTGTTGGAAAGCCAACCTTATAAGTCGTCGAAGATGCACGTTTAAAAAGCAGCTATACTCCACAGTGTCACACCTTTTGTTCGACATTAGTATCTTCAAAAGTAAAACAAGGCCAAAGATGACGACTATACCAACGTTTTAGTAAAATTAATTCAATTTTGTCCACTCGAGAAATCGACACATTTATTGAACTGCAATATTACCTAACCGCAACAAGTTAAAAGTCCATTGTTTTGGACCACCCAGACCAGACTTGACCTCGCCTTAAGTGCTTGTCGTACCTATATGCCGAGTTGGAACTCTTTTATTATTTTGAAACGCGTAGGTAGTTTTGTATATATGATAATTTATATTTTAGGTGACCTAAGTTGTCTTTTGTTTCTGTCGGGTTCTGTATAGGGTGTAGAAATTCGACATAGCTTTGTCGTTTGTTTTAATAGAGCCAGCGGCGAATTCTAGGGTAGGTACCTTCCAATAATAAAGAGACTTACAGACATTAAGTATGATATAAATAGCCAAAATATGGGCAAAGTTTCAATTCAAAAATTGTTGGAAACTAATCTTTCTTTATCGCATAACTTTAACAAGTCTGATTATGTTTTCTTGTTTGCACATCAACGAGATTTTCTGCATGGAAAAAATTGCATGCGCAGAAGATTAAAAAGTTAATCCTTGACATTGATAATACATATGTCATCCTTGTCGGTCCACTACTATGTACAATTCGCCCGGCTCTCAACAAAATAATTGTTTCTCAAAACTACATACTAAATATAACGGTACAAGAAACACCGCTCTATTTAGGATAGATGTTGTTCCACTTTCATCTATACAGTATACTTACTGCCAATGATTCGACGTCGGATAAACTCCATCATCAGGATGTCTCACGCACCCAAGACCTAAATACTCAATTACTCAACCCAATAATAACAAAAAATATTTGTGCCATCCAGCGCCTCTATTGTCGGTAAATCCCTAGCGCCCGATAATCAAGACGAAATTGCTATATTTTTGTTGAATGTCCAGTCGCTGCGAAATAAGTCTAATGAGCTTTCATTGCTTACCAGATATAATGCTACTTACGGAACATTGGTTAATAACTTTTTCTATGCTTTTTCTAGAGAACCTAATTGACTCATGGAGGCTGTATGATTCTTGTAAATGAGTCATTTTTGGGAGAGAACTCCTTTCAACGAATAGATAAATTCAATTATTTACTGAATGAATTTGCATTTGAATTTACCATCATCTTCTCTAAAGGTAAAAATCTTTATATAATATGTATTTCCAGGTCTACGCGCTCAGATTGTAATGAGTTCTTTTCTAACTTGGAATGCCTTTTATCTCAAATGTCATGCTCCGAGCATATTATCACGGGAGTTAATATAAATTACGATGATAACCGCTCTATACAAGCCTCAAGACTGTGTCACGGCACATATAACACAAGAGTCTAGGTACAGACCCCGGCCGTTTTATTTAAGGCTTCAAACCCATCCTCCGGGGTATTATTATGGCTTTGCATAGCCCTCCGCTCGCTTCGTACGCTCCGGGGCGCAAGAAAGTAAGTAGTAGTATTTTCTTTGCCAAAACTAACCCAAGGCTAGCCCAAACTAACCAAAAATGTTATTATGGCTTTGCATGGCCCTCTGCTCGTTTCGGGGGCTCAATCAACCAAGACTAACCCTAAATTAAGAAAAAAAAGGTAAATTAATAAAAAAAAAATAAACAAAAAATCTGTCGCGACCGACGGGAATCGAACCCGCATTGCGGGCATGAAAGGCAAGCACGCTGCCCACTACACTACCGCGGCCTTCCAGAAGTTTTGCTATGGCGATGGCGTAGTGAAATATGCATTTAATCAAAAAAGTGATGCTGGTTGCATACCACATGGTTTGAAGCTTTAAATAAAACGGCCGGGGTCTGTACCTAGACGCTTCTCATATAACAACCAGCAATATCACATCTTTTTTTTTTCGCATCTGCGCAAGTCCGCGCGCAAGATATTCCTTGGTAGGAAATCCGTCAAACTGCCGCCAGCGGCGTCGTGTTTTTATGTCTGGTTTATTTTATTGCTCTTGGAGTTAAATCGAAACCATAGGCGTGTATTTGTCAAATATTTGACATTGTGAGAGACGAACGTTGATTATGACATTGTGTAATGCAAAAAGCGATGGTGTTTAAGCAATAAGAACTTGTACAAACCAGAGATATTCGGTAATTATTTAGAAAACGGGTTTTCGCTAATATAAGAGATTTTTGAAAAATTCTTTTTTAACGTGTTTATATAGGTGAAATATAACAATAATCCACCACCGCAGGTTAGTAAAATTGTTTCTATAAATTGTTATTAACAAATAGATACTCATGGGACCGGGCGGCGAATAGGGGTGCTGGGCGGTGACACTGCAGTACGCATCCAAGGAAAAATAGACACTGACACTGTTTCTGAGAAAGTTTCTCACATCACGCACTGTATTGTGTATATCAGTATATACATAAAAATATTAAATGCGATACACAAAAATATGAATAATTATTGTTTCCGTCATAATAATGTCACGTTACAAAAAAAACTGTCAGTAAATGACACAAGACAGAACCCTGGTAACGGCTAACATTAGCCCAAATATTAATAATGTTGCCAAATTGCTTTGTCAATTTTGAAATCGTTTGCGTTGGTGATTGGACAATGGTAAAAAATGAATGATAAATGTAATAAAAACGGATTTTCCCAAATATAAGAGATTTTTTTCAAACCCTTATTTATGTAAGTGAAATGTAACAATAATCAGCCACGGCAGCTTAGTAAAATTGTTTCTATAATTTGTTTTTAACAAATATTGGTAGCAGCGCAGTGTTATCGTTCTAATATTTCACTTCACGTATGAGCCTCCGGTCGCTTAGCTCGCTCCAACGGCGCAAGCAAACAAAACTAACCCAAACTAACCAAACCAAACCCAAACTAACCAAAGTAAAGAGGAAAGCGCGCTACGCGCGCTTGTTTTCACTATCCCAAACTAAGCAAAACCAACCAAAACTAACCCATACTAACCAAAACTAACCCAAACAAACCAAACCTAACCCAAACTAAACAAAACTAACACTACGCGCGCTTCTCTTCACTATCCCGAACTAAGTAAAACCAACCAAAACTAACCCAAAATAAACAAAACTAACCCAAACTAACCAAAACTAACAAAAGTAAAAAGGCGCTTCACTATTACGAACTAAGTAAAAGCAACCAAAACTAAACAATACTAACCCAAACTAAACAAAACTAACCCAAACTAACCAAAACTAAAAAGGCAGCGCGCTTGTCTCTTTACTATCCCCAACTCAGCAGAACCAACCAAAACTAACCCAAACTAACCAAAACTAACAAAAGTAGAGACCAACCAAGTAAACAAACAAACCAACTAAGTAAAACCAACCAAAACTAACCCAAACTAAATAAAACTAACCAAAACTAACCCAAACTAACCAAAACTAACAAAAGTAAAGAGGCAAGCGCGCTACGCGCGGTTGTTTCTTCACTATCCCGACCTAAATAAAACCAACCATAACTAACCTAAACTAACCAAAACTAACCCAAACTAACCAAAACTAACCCAAACTAACCGAAAATAAAGCGGCAAGAGCGTTACGCGTGCTTGTCTCTTCACTATCCCCAACTAAGCAGAACCAACCAAAACTAACCCATATTAACCAAAACTAACTTAAACTAACCAAAGTAAAGAAGCAAGCGCGCTACGCGCCCTTGTCACTTCACTATCTCAAACTAAGCAAATCCAACCAAAGCTAACCCATACTAACCAAAACTAACCGAAACTAACCAAAATTAGTTATAGTTGGTTTCGATTTTTTTTGCTTAATCTGGGATATTACAGACAAGATCGCGTAGCGCGCTTGTCTCGTCTCTCTACTTTAGTTAACTAGGGTTTGGATTGGTTTCGGTTAGTTTTGGTTAATTTGGTTTTGTTTTGGTTAGTAAGGGTTAGTTTTGGTTGGTTTTGCTTAGTTTGGAATAGTGAAATAACAAGCGCGCGTAGCGCGCTTGCCTCTTTACTTTGGTTAGTTTGGGTTATTTTTGGTTAGTTTTAGTTAGTTTGGGTTAATTTTAGTTAGTTTTGGTTGGTTTTACTTACTTCGGAATTGCCTCTTTATTTTGGTTAGTTAGAGTTAGTTTTGGTTTGTTTGGGTTAGTTTTGGTTAGAATGGGTTAGTTTTGGTTGGTTTTGCTTAGCTGGGGATACTGAAGTGTGTACTTTGGTTAGTTTGAGTTAGTTTTGGTTGGCTTTAATTATTTCGGGATAGTGAAGAGACAAGCGCGCTTGCATCTTTATTTTGGTTAGTTTGGATTAGTTTTGGTTAGTTTGGGTTAATTTTGGTTTGTTTGGGTTAGTTTGGGTTAGTATGGGTTAGTTTTGGTTTGTTTGGAATTACTTTGGTTAGTTTGGGTTAGTTTTGGTTGCTTGCGCCTTGGAGCGAGCGAAGCGAGCTGAGTCTCATTCGTGAATTGAAATATTAGAACGATAACACCGCGCTGCTGTTTTTATTACATTTATCATTTATTTTTTACCATTGTCCAATCACAAACGCAAACGATTTTAAAATTGACAAAGCAATTTGGCAACATTATTAACATTTGGGCTAATGTTAGCCGTTGCCAGGGTTGTGTCACGGCACATATAACAACCAGCAATATCACATCTTCTTTTTTCGCATCTGCGCAAGTTCGCGCGCAAGATATTCCTTGGTAGGAAATCCGTCAAACTGCCGACAGCGGCGTCGTGTTTTTACGACTGGTTTATTTTATTGCTATTGGAGTTAAATCGAAACCATAGGCGTTTATTTGTCAAATAATTGACATTGTGAGAAACGAACGTTGTTTATGACATTGTGTAATGCAAAAAGCCATGATGTTTAAGCAATAAGAACTTGTACAAACCAGAGATATTTTTCCAAGAAGAATTTCTTTAGATTTCATGCTCATACAACAAGATATACATATATTTCATAACCCATTGATATTTGAAATTTTATATTACGGCTCTGTTAAAGGAAAATCATACTTATATATATTTCAAATCCAGCCCTGACTTTTCCTACCCAACTGACATTAGCAAGGTCAAATTTAATTTTTCGCCTGACAGGTCGAGTAAGATTGCTGGTTGTTATATGTGCCGTGGTTGTGTCTTGTGTCATTTACTGACAGTTTTTTATTTGTAACGTGACATTATTATGACGGAAACAATAATTATTCATATTTGTGTATCGCATTTAATATATTTATGTATATACTGATATACACAATACCGTGCGTGATGAGAAACAGTGTCAGTGTCTATTTTTCCTTGGATGCGTACTGTAGTGTCCCCGTCTAGCACCCCTAATCGCCGCCCGGTCCCGTGAGTATCTATTTGTTAATAACAAATTCTATAAACAATTTTACTAAGCTGCGGTGGCGGATTATTGTTATATTTCACCTATATAAACACGTTAAAAAAGAATTTTTCAAAAATCTCTTATATTAGCGAAAACCCGTTTTCTAAATAATTACCAGATATTCTTCCAAGAAAAATTTCTTTAGATTTCCTGCTCATACAACAAGGTATACATATATTTCATATCCCATTGATATTTGAAATGTTATATTACGGATCTGTTAAAGGAAAATCATACTTATATATTTCAAATCCAGCCCTGACTTTTCCTACCCAACTGACATTAGCAAGGTAAAATTTAATTTTTCGCCTGACAGGTCGAGTAATATTTCTGGTTGTTATATTTGCCGTGACTGTGTTATCTAAGTCATTTAATGTGCATATGCATGATAATTCGCCAACACCTATAACTAAACATTCGTCTAGTACTGTTAACATGTCTTCCAACCTTTTAAGCCAAAGCCTATATACGTCGCATTAGGGACGAATTTTCAGCGAGCGAAGTTATGGTACACTCCGTCAAATGAGCGCCACCACTCAATCGTCTGATCCAATATCAAAATTCCATCACGTTCTTGGGGACCTATTTGAGACAGCTTTTCCGGTGGTGAAAATTAATCCTAAGGCAAAATGTAGAAAATGTCGGTTTCATCCCAAAACCTGCGCTCACTTCATACATTAGAGAATGGACCAACTGTTCCGTATTTTCATATTTATTTCAATAACTATCGATCAGTATATCGCCGATGAATTAGCATATCTAAACAGTCCCATTACTCAAACCGGATGAAGGATGCTTTTGGCAAGCAAAGGGAATGCTGGGCAATTGTAAACAGTTTAGGTTCAGGAAACAACTTTAAGACAGCCACAGCCCCTGATATTTCTCCTGATGAATTAGATATTATTTTCTGTAATATTGCACAACAATAACTCCAACAAACCATTAATCCCTCAATCAGTTACTTACCAGCGAATAATTTACCAAAGTCCTTCTTTTCGACCACTGACTTAACGGAAGTGACAACAAGAATAAACAGTATTAGGAGCAAAAACCCATCTGGAGAAGCTGGGATTTCCACTAAAATTTTCTTAAACTTGCCTGATACTACCTTGTTTTCTTTGGTACAAGGCAATAAAATGCTTGAAGTCCGCGTTGGGAGTTCCGCAGTGCTCGGTCCTGGGTCCAATCCTGTTTTTCCTTTATGTCAACGATCTTGTTTTTCTTGATATTCAGGGGAGATTAACTCTTTTCGGTGATGACACCACGGCACGGCACATATAGCAAATCTTTGAACGCACCTTCAGAGGTCGAGGGTTGACGCCAATCTCTTGTCAATGAATTTCCAAAAGACCAAACTGGTCTGCTTGAGTGTACCATAGAAAGTGTGACCATGACTGGCACAAGAGTTACCTTAGTTGAGAACAATCCTGGCTGCAAGTTTCTCGGTTTATCAATAGATAATGAATGACCTTAAATATGAGGAACACATTACCAATCTTGCAAGATTTCGTCTGATTGGTTTGTTGTCAGGGGAACTGTTCAGGAGCTTGGCCCAGGAGTTGGCAGGGCTGTATACTTTGCCCTGATAGAATCGCACCTTCGCTAAACCATAAGTTTTTGGGGTAAACGCGCATTACGTTATATCTGTACCCTATACACATGCATTTACCTATATTGAATAAATTGCCTGCCTCATATTTAAATATCGACAGAAATTTAATACGGAACATCCTATAGGTACATTACACACACGTCAAATGAACAATCTGAATCGTCCCATCCCCATATCCACTCTCTTTTCAACGTTTCTTACTTTTTTAAATTTACTGTAGAAGATACCGAGAAAAGACGTTTTAAACTTAATAACAAGTCAGGTTTTATCAGCGTTTAACCGACATTATTTTTGGGATAAGTAATTATTTTTTTAAATACAGCTTTAAGTTCTTGACCACAGTGTGGAAATAATGAAAAAAAAATACATTCAAATTTTGTTTACTATTTTACTTACCAACTTTTTACTTTAACAAGTGTCCAAAATATTGGCCTCCTGCTTCCACACAGTATTAAGGGTTTTGTTCAAAGCGGTTTCGGACGTTCTGGGGGATTTCAGGTGTAATGTTCGGACATTCATCAATAATCCGTTGACGTAAATCATTTAGATATACTAGTTGAGTTTAATAAATTCTACTCTTTAAGTGATCATACAAAAAAATCTAACGGACTTAAATTTGGTGACCTTGCGGGCCACTCAACTGATCCTCTTCGGCCGATACATCTACCAGGAACGGTTTCATCTGAATACTAACGAGTAGCAAGGGTATAGTGAGGAGGTGCCCCATCTTGTTGAAATGTCAACTCGTTTTCATTGTAATTGCAACGGTTATTATGTTCAAGCACGTGTGCCAGTGTCGGATCGATACGGTCTTGTAACAGATATAAGTACATTTGTCCTGTAAGGTAGCATGGTAGAAAAAAAAACACCAACAACACAGTCGCCATATATTTCAGCAAACACGTTTAGCTTCTGAGGATGATGAGTGTGAACTTCATGAAATAAGTGTGAGTTTTCGTTAGACCAATACCGACAGTTATAATGATTAACAGTCTCGTTCAGAAAAAACCAAATGTCATCTGAAAACCAAATGTTGAACAACAAATTAGGATCGCAAACGTATATCTAAGTTATTTTTATTTATTTCGTGCAGAAGATAATTTTGTACGAGTAGAATTTATGGGGTTATAAAATTCTTTGAACGCTCTTGCGTCTTATGCCAGAAACTGTATAGTTGCCTGGTACCTAACGTTATATCAATATTGACGTGGCCCAAAACAGCAACTTCTATTGCTTGGTTTCCCACTATTTCATTTGGGGGTATCTTTTTTTATTTGCCACCGATCCTGTCTGCCTAATTTTTTTTTTCATGGCAATGGCACACACGCTAAAGGGAGATCATATGGCGCTCGACGAGGGGTGCAGTGTGTGCGAAGATGTTAATTGACACGGTTCTTGAATAGTTGTAGGTTGTAATTAGTGGGAAACAGATGTACTGGGAGTGAGTTCCAGAGTGATACAGTGCGCCAGACAAAGGAGTTCTTGTAAAGCGATGTTCTAGGTGCTTCCTGTTGTACGACGAACTGGTACGCTCTTGCCGTCTGTCATGACTGTCTGACAGGAGTTGCCAGTGGCGGGATGAGGCGGGCCAACTGTAAAACAGACATCTCTTTTTTATGGCAGTGGCACACACACTCGGTCACATGTCTGCGGTGTTCCAGACTATCCAGATTCCGGGTCAACTTCTGGTGGCCGACGAGACACACAGCTCACTTCTGAATGGAATCCAACAGCTTTAGGGTGTGATTTGGTGCGGCACCCCAGATATGTGAGCAATATTCTAAGCACGGTCTTATTTGCGCATTATAGAGCAAGAGCAACTGCTGCGGTGTATAGAGTTTTTTGTTGCGAAATAGCGCACCAAGCTTCTGGGAGGACATATTGCTGTTGACCAAGACACCCAGCAGTCCGATTGGAATGAAGGATGAAGGAATGGTCTATCCTGCCATAATGATGTCAGGGCTCGCTGTATCGGCCTCTTGGTAAACGTTGCTGCTTGGGTCTTTCCTGCATCCGTATTTCGGTCATTAAACAACTGTGCTGTAATGTTAGCGCACCTACCGTTTTCATAATACATTTCAACTATCGATACTCTTTCCACAGTTGATAAACCTATTTCAGAGGGGCTTGGCTTTGCAAGAAGCTCTGGGAATGACCTATATTGACTACGCAAATAAGTTTTTATTGAGAGAAAGCCATTTTCTAACCGATGAGGACTCAACGGATAGAATTGAGGGAGGCACCCTGGATAACTTGACAGGTCAACAACTCGAGTCAAGACATCAAATTGTTAGGTTCTACGAAGATTATACCTGCACAGCTAGAATCAAGAGGTTAGTGACAATAAGGCATGGAGTTAAAAATGCCATGTAAAAAAAAACAAATTGCAAAGATGTTCAATGGGTAAAAAATGGTGACCTTGCAAATAACACGTCAAAGTCGTTCCAAATACAGAATTATTCAAATGTCTTGTCTGGAAATTTTTGAGCAATTTCTTGATGACGATATCATAAATTTGCTGGAGTCAGAGTTGCGAAAATATGCTTTATTCAAGAAGTGTCCTGATCCACAAATTACAGCACAAGAAATGAAACGTTTCAAAGCTATTTTGATTGTGAGTGGAGACATAAATGAAAAATATTTCTGTTTGTGAAGTTATGAGGAAAGACCGGTTTATTCACTACTATTATCAGTAAAATGGATATGGCTGATAAAATGTACAAGCTTCCGACCTTTAATGAGCAAACTGAAGTCTAACTTTCATAAAAACTTGCGGCTGTTGAGCAAATGGATTTTGATGAATCAATGATTAAATATTATGGGAGGCCCGAAACCCCACCGATCAGGTTTGGCTCTAAAATTTGGAGTCTGAATAGTCCTGATGGATACTTAATCGATTTTGATATGTACCAAGGTAAAAATCCAAATGATGTGTCAGAATATGAAGACATGCTACTCATTTTATTAAAATGATCAAAGAATTACCAAAACCAGAACTACCCTATAGATATCCAATGGTTATGGAGGTACTGGAACGTTTAACGAAGGCAGGTTGGCGCGAAATTGTCCTCTGGAATCAAAAGAAAATGTTTCAAGAAAGCAAATGAGCGTGGAATTTTTATTTCGGTCATCGACCAAACACATGGGATACTATACTATAGGGGGAACAGACCTGATGGATCAATATATTTCCACCTACTAGTGGTGGAGTATATTCCCCGGCTTCTTGATACTTCAATAAATAATGCCTGGATCATTTACAAGAAGAACGTTGGTACATATCAACTCGACTTTATGAGATCCAAAGCCCAAGCTTATTTGAAGATCAAATCCACTCAAGAGCGCTGGAAGAGTATCTGTATCAAGGTCCAGCATATCTCTAAATACGATTCCTAATGATATACGCTACGATGGGATGATTCATCTTCTCATCACGATTCCAGACAAAAAAAGAAGACTATGTGCAAGCGAGGGATAATACTCCAGCACCAGGACATAGTTTAAAGAAATATATTATATTCGATGACCAGGACAATGTGTAAAGATGCATTTGCCTATAATGTTATATTTCATCCAAAGACTCGATAAGATCAAAATAGCATCTACCTATATCGACCTAGCCTTACGTATATGTAACATGTTTTTTAACTAAAAATAGACGCACTTTTCTTTAAAACCCTGTTTTTAGTTTATTCTGGATTGTTTTTGTCTAAAAAATCGAAAATAATACTTAGCCTAAGAACAAAATTAATTCTGGTTATAATGGATTAACCTTGGCTAATTTTTTGAATTTCCACTGTACGCAATTCTATAGCACTAACCCAAACTAACCCATTTTACAACGGGAATCAGATAAGAAATCCTCTCTTCATGTGCGGCAATGCTCCTGTTATTGCAAATAATTTAAAAGATATCGATATTTTTAATGCAGTAACTTTGGAAACATACATTTGTAAATCATAAAGTATAAGACAAACTTACCCAAAATGACCCAGTTATACGGTTTCGGAACATCAATATTCTTGTGAAATAGATACAAAAATTAAGTTCACTTATATAAGAATTTATCCAATTATTTTACTGCATGGATTATGATGTTATTTACATTTACAAATTGTTTACTCACGACTTCGATTTCTTCTATAGCCGCCATCGATGACCTTGCCAATTTTTTATTGTGCAAGTTCCTTATTTAGTTAACAATTAACATTAACCGCAGTTGTCATTTTTTAAATATTCTTTTGTAACCCTATTATCTCTAAGCAATTACTAATTCTATTCATATATACCGAATGATACGCTTGGCTGGTTCTGTATTATGTAGCGAGAATAGACACCTATCAATGTTAGTGTGTTGCAAAAACTGGATTTATAAATTCATGTTTTATTGCAAGTTTGTTTTGCTACGGGGTGGTTCATTACAGTGAATGTCTTAAATAGAACCCTACCCTAGATACTGAAATGGCAAATTGTTAATTGACGAGAAGACATGAAATCATTCTAATACTACAAAAAATTTTGAACATAGACGATAGCTATTTCTAATTTTTTTAAAGTAGAAGAATGATGTCATGTCTTCTCGTCAATTAACAATTTGCCATTTCAGTATCTAGGGT
>JAEQML010076539.1:0-13308 GCA_016904865.1 Pissodes strobi
GATGCCATACAACAAACATTAAATTTCGTGACTTGTGCCATCTACAATGAAACTCTGGATTTCCAGCTGAGCAATAATGTGAATTTTCTGAACTTTCTGTTCCGTTTATATTAAACTTAGCTTCATCAAAAATCGCGGACCATTGAAAAAACAAACCACAAACAAATATCTAAACGTTTTACTTCATCGTTAACTTCTTCTCTTCTTCTCTGTTTGATTTATGCCCTATTAATATTTGTAGACACGCGGCAAATCAGATTTGCTAATGTTCCCGATTATCCTTGATGATCATATTCTTAAAGATTGTATGTTTGTAACATTGACGAACAGATTCCAAAGCACTGCTGTTGCAGCAATGTATTTCCCACTAAAAATAGTATTTTTAATGTTTAAATATCTACCGGTTTACATACATTTTAAAATAATACTCAATTTGATTTTAAAAAAGCGAATATGAATCTTATGTATAATTTATTTTGTGTTCAAGAGTGACAAACAGTGTACCAGTGTATGGACATTGACGAAGCTGTGACTGAATTTTATGATATATTAAATAAAATATTTTCCCTATCAACACAGGTTGAACGAATTTTTCCTGTTTGGTTTAATGGGCATATCATTAACTTAATAAAAAGAAAGGAAATATACTTCAGAAAATACAAAAAGTATAAAACCGCATATTGGCTAAACAAATATCATAATATTCGAAGACTAGTAAAGACTAAGCACATAATGATTATATGGTTAAGGTAGAGGGTAGTTTGTATGAAAATCCCAAATATTTCTGATCTTAAACCCAAAAAAGTAATTAAGATATGCCAATGGAGGCTACTTATGAAAACATATTTTTAAGGGGGGCCAATAATATCGCTGACTTTTATTGAAACCGTTGACGTATGTGTTCAAAACCAGTTTAGATATGTCAGCTTTCCCTTCATGTTGGGAAAAAGTAAAGTAATTCCTGTATTTAAGAGTGGGATAAACTCATAAGATTTGTACAGTACATACATGAAGCTTTGAACAGAAAGTCTCAAGTATATGTTATCTATACAGATCTGGAGAAAGCTTTTGATAAAGTAAAACACAGCATAATTGTTCAGTCACTTAAACATATGAGCTTAACAGATAATCTTGTAAACTTAATATTGTCTTTCTTGTGTGATAGAGAATAGTATGTTGAGGTAAGGGGAGCAAAATCTAAGATTTAAAGTAGTACATCAGGAGTTCCCCAAGGTTCAAATTTGGGACCTTTGCTATTCATAATTTCTATAAATGATATATGTAATGTTAGACACGTTAAAACATTGCTTTTGCTGATGACTTACAGCTGTTCTTGAAGGTGGTGGCTGTGATTGTCTTCAACTCTTCAAGAAGACCTTAATTGTGCGTATGAGTGGTGTACAAGTAATGGATTCAGTCTGAATGCTGTTAGGGTACAACCATTTACAATTATTGTTGGGAATATTTAATAAGCTGTCCTTAGAGAATTGCAGAATTAAGGCATGTCTTGTATATTTATTTAGTCTTTCGAAGGATAATGTCAATAGTAGTGAGGGTTTGGCTCAACTTCCATTTTCAATAAATAAATTGAATATAAGATATAAAAACACATTCTATCTTAAGTTCCGAGAACAAACTTATACAAAAACTTACCACTCTATCGAATGTGTAGTTATTTTAATAAGTATGCAGGTGACTTAGACCAACCTGAATAGTGTTTTAAAATTAATATTGAACAGAAATTGTTTTTGACTCAGTCTTAGGATTAGAAATAAAATATAGCATATGCTGTAATGTAGTTTAAGAATATTTAATTTCAATTCATTATATTATTAGATACTAAGTCATACGTAATGTATCTGTAAATGGTTTAAAAGTTGAAACTGTGATTAATAAATAATTCTTTAATGGTTTTCTCAGTTAAAGATGCATTGGTCTATATTGTAATTACTCCCCCGTTAAAAATTATCTTCTTTCAAACCATAACATTGAACGAACGGAAAATTTCTTGCAGTCTAGTCAACATGTTATATAAGTATTTTTAAGATCGGTAATAACACGGCATTGACATTATTGTCGCTGTTTGTCTGGTGGTTATTTCAAAATAGAGGACACATGTTTATTTATTAGGTAGCAAGCCATGACTCTATATTCTTACACAAATTTTACTTCCAAGCTTTTACTATTAATATTTTCGCGCACTTGCCAAAATAAGACTACTACTTTATACTTAGTATTTTATAAGTTTTAATGATTATGGATACAAAGTAATAAACAATCCACAAATTACAGTTTTCTCTTTTGGGGAAACCAATAGGACTGGGGACACCCTATATCTAATTACACGTTTTAGCTCGACCAAAATTACCCAAACTAAAGCAATCTCCACCCAGGATAAACATACACAACATAACTTGTAATTATACAAGGCAGGGAAACCACGCCCTCAAACTATCGCCCAATTGCCTTGCTTCCAATAATCTCCAAAGTCATGGAACGTGTAGTCAATCAGCAAATATTCAAGTACCTCGAGACCAGCAGAATAATTAGTGTTAACCAATACGGCTTCCGCAAACAGAGATCGACCGGAGATATATTGGCCTATGTCACTCATATATGAAGTAGGGCAATTGAGAACTACGGCGAATCTCGAGCTATTGCGTTGGATATGTCGAAGGCATTTGACAAAGTTTGACATAACCGATTGGTCAACAAACTTCCGTCCATCGGACTTCAAGTGTCTCTTTACAGCTGGCTTGCCAGTTTCCTTAACAACCGATCTCTGCATGTTGCAGTTGATTGGCACATTCACCATTAATGCGGGAGTGCCTCAGGGCGCAATACTTTCACCAACTCTGTTGCTCATCCATATTAATGGCCTGCTGATCGAAACCAATAATCCTGTTTACAGTTTTGCAGATGACAATACTCTTGTCTCCCAATTTAGATCAGAAAACTCTTTACCAGCGACTGAGACTTATTACCGCAGATAGGAGCAGATTACAATAATTAATCGAGATCTGGAGAAAGTTTGAACCTGGGACGATAGGAATTTGGTCCAGTTCAATGCAGCAAAACCCCAAGCAGTCACGGTTACCAAGAAATCATTATGGCAGGATCGACCATTCCTTCATCCTCGCAAATCGAACTGCTGGGTGTCTCCGTCTACAGCAATATGTCATGTCATGATCACGTTGCTAACATCACAAAATCAGCCTCGCAGAAGCTTGGTGGCCTATTTCACAACAAAAAACTGTATACATCGCAGCAGCTGATCTTGCTCTACAAAGCGCAAATAAGACCGTGCTTACAATATTGCTCACACATCTGATGGGGTGCCGCACCTAAGCACACTCTAAAGCTGCTGGATTTCATTCAGAAGAGAGCTCTCGTCCGCGACCCGGAGTTGATACGGGATCTGGATAATCTGGAACACCGCAGACCTGTGGCCGAGATAACCCTTTTTTCAGATATTTTCACGGCAGATGTTCCCAGGATTTAGCCCACATTATCCCGCCCCCAGCAACGCCTGTCAGTCACTAGCGACAGACCTAGAACGTCGCTTTACAAGGACTCCTTTGTCTGGCGCACTGCATTACTGTGGAACTTACTCCCAGGGCATCTGTTTCCCCCTAATTACAACCTACAACTATTCGAGAACCGTGTCAGTCAACATCTTCGCACACATACGCTCGTCGAGTGCCATAGGATCTTCCTTTAGTGTGTGTGCCACTGCCATAAAAAAAAACATAATGGTCAATATAAACTTACAAGTAGACTGACCTAACTGTTAGTTCCCATCAGCAATTATATAGAATTGTCAACTCCAACTGACAAATGTGGAAAAATGTTAATTTAAAATACAATCATATAATTGCAAGTTTAAACTGCAGATAACTGTCATCACGCAATTATATAGCACATTGTAAGTTTAATCTGGCAATTTGTAGTATGCCAGGTGGCGTAGATTCATTGTAAGCCCCCTTAACTTTGTTGTTCATTTAAATAATAATTTATTACTTGAGATATTGATATAAGTGTAAAACTGTATTATTTTGAAAAGGGAATAGTCCATCCTTTTTATTTTAAATAGCTCCCTGTATATATTTGTGTTCATTATATTCGACTTTAAATTTCATTTTTAATGATGGGGTCCAATTTAACATTGGTCTTTCAACAAAGTAGAATAGCAGCCTGTGATGTATTGTTATCTATGACAAACTGTAAAATTTAACTATTTTAATACTATTATATTATTTAACAGAGTATGTGGTACCCTTGAATTTGCTAACATAAAATAAGGCATAGAATTCTATAAAAAATGCCATTGAATTAAACATACAAAAAATACATAATTTTTAATGGGATAATCAAGGGGTAGTATAACCTTACCATTATTATAACAGTGCATTACTCAAAATATTAAAATAGAAACAATTTAAAGTGTATCATTTAATATCCTCATAGAAGGTCCATTTGGATTCTTTGTAAAATGGCTCCTGCAGCCCTATCATTAGAGCAAATGTCAACTTGTAACCCATCATTAAACACGAATATGACAAAAAATACACAAAGTGCTATTAAAATAAAAAAAAGTTTAGTGCACATCCGGTTAAATGCAGATTTATAATACGATATGAATTTTTTCTTTTATTAAAGTTGCAAACAAATGCAAGTGAAAAATCGTAGGCTAATAAGAAATAATTCATCAAAAGCCCTTCTTAACGTTCGATAATAATCTCGAACAATATTTTATTAATGAACAATGCTCAAAGGAGGGGAACATTTTTAAATAATGATTAGAAAGTGTAATCAACACTATCGTTGATTCACTTTTCTTGCGTATATTTAACTATCCGATATATCAGACAAGCAGCAATGAACTTTATTTAATAATGAGATTTGGACAAAGGTTGTCATAAATAATAAGCCAAAACCTTGGAACTGAAATTTATTGGAAAAAGAAACCAGTAATGTTTAATGCATATATGACCTTATTTTGGGATAGTATACCTCATATTGTTTCCAAAGGTAGGTAACCCAATTAGTTAAGGGTATGTAAGTCCTTTTATACCGGGTTACATAATCATTAGTGAAAAGTAAGTTATGACTAATATCTATGGTTACAATTGAAAAACAATCAATTAGACAATTAAAAACCAATCAATTAGACAATAGAAACAGTAGTGACTGTCAGAAAAATTGTTACCTATTTCTCAACCTCAGTTGTAGACTTTTTGACGCTTCAATGCTGGCCTCAGGGTGTAAATTGCAGAAGTGCTAATTTAGTGACACTAATGAAGCTGACAAACCTAAAAGAACTGGAAAATGCCTAATGTTTTGAGAATCAAATCTACCTCCGTCGCCGTCATCAAGAACGAAAAATACAATTAAAACAGTAAACCGCTCGTGCGCTTTGTCAAGTTTTGAATTGACTTTGACAGGATCCCAAGGATAATGTCATAACGTTTAATCACTGGCTTGCAAGTGTTACAAACGTACCCATCCATGGGACACTTGTAACAGTGTAACACATAAAAGGGACAAATGTAATCAATATACTATAATAGTATCTAATGCAAAGTGTTACAAACTTATCCATTCTTCTTCTTCGTCGGCGTCGGCCTTATCCGTTCCGGATGTTGGCTATCATCATGGCAATGCGCACTTTGTTGGCTGCAGCGCGGAACAGTTCAATGGAAGTCACGCCAAACCACTTCCGTAGGTTTGCGAGCCAGGAAATTCTCCTTCTACCTGGTCCCCTTCTTCCTTCCACTTTACCTTGCAGGAACAGCTGTAGTAGATGATATTTGACAGGGTTTCTCATGACATGGCCCAAATACTCAAGTTTGCGTTGTTTCGTGGTATTCATGAGGGTTAGTTGGCAGTTCATTCTTCCAAGGACCTCTTCGTTGGTGACTCGGTCAACCCATGAAATTCTTAGGAGTCTTCGATAGATCCATAGTTCAAAACTCTTGATCCTTTTTTCTGTTGCTTCGGACAACGTCCAAGCCTCGACACCATACAACAATACTGAGAAAATATAGCATTTTATCATTCTCATCTTGAGCATCATGCTGAGATCTCGACAGCAGAGGAAGTGCTTCATTCGTGTGAACATTGTTCTAGCCTTTTCTATTCTACACTTTATTTCTTTGGAGTGGTCCCACGATTCACTGAGGTTACAACCAAGATAAGTAAAACTACGCACTCTCTCGATAGCTTCGTTTTTACAATACGGCGCACCGCGTTGATTAGGGCACTTACTTATAACCATGTATTTGGTCTTCTTAATATTCAGTTCCAGCCCGTATCGTCCGCTTGTGTGTGTAACTCCGTTGGTAAGTTCTTGTAGCCCTTTCAAGTTATCGGCCAGTAAAACCGTGTTATCCATTCACGGGACACTTATAATATATAAAAGGGACAAAAGTAACAATATCAATACACACTAAAAAGTAACAATATCAATACACACTAAAATATTTTCGACTTAAAATATATTTTGATTATATTTTTATATTAACTCAAAAAATATTTATTAACATGCCTACACATGGAATAAGTCAAAGGCATTCATATGCCAAACAAGAAGTTTTACCTCTATATTATATAAAAAAACTAAATAACTAATCGCTTTCATCACCGCTATCGCAATTCAAGCAATAAAAAATATCGATAGGTAATTTACGAGCATATTTTTCGCGTGCCCATTTCTTACATTTGTTACACTGTATCCACGTAACGCTGAAATTTTCGGCGTAAATTTTAAGACAATAGGGGCACACTGAATCTTTAGTTTCGTCATCTGCTCTCTCTAACATGTTTTCTTTACAATTTGTTTTTGTCAGTTTTCTAGTCACTTCTTTGCTTTTTTTCCCCTTTTCGTGTCCATCTCTTTTTTGTCTATTTTTATTTTTACTGTGCTTGATTTTTGTTTCTCTGGAGTGTCTGTTAGAATAGCGCATTGCTTTTTCTTCTCTCTGTTATTTTTTTGAAGCACCAGTTACCTTCGGAAGTGGCCGAATATTTTGTAGCACTGTAAAATAATTATTGAGCTCGTCCTCAGGTGGAGCAGCATCTAACCTGGAACTAAGACCTGGAATAGCTAGGTCTTTAGCATATCTTTTTTCTTTCTTTTTCATCTTCATTTATTCCTTGAGGTGTAAAAGGTTTATCTATCACGGAAGAGGGTGCAAATTCTTCATCTCCAAAGGTATCCCTATTAAATGGCCAAACACCAGTTACTTAGAAACTTGTTATAATATTCGCTGGAGTAGTGGCTTTTGGAAACGCTTCAGCAACGACGCCGGGTATATCACAAACTGTCATTGTTTGACCGGGGTGAGACTTCATCCAGTTATGCATAGCAATATTTATATAGTGTTTAAATAGACCATATACACCAGGAGCCAAGTGCTGCAGTTTGTGTGACATATGTGGCGGAAAGACAGCAAAATAACACCATTTTGTCTGCAGAACTCGAGAGTAGGTACGAAGAGATGTGAATTGTAATTATTCAACAATAGCAACACCTTTTTTTTTCTTTGCTGGGTCTTACGTGCTCTACAAAATGTTGCATAAACACTAAAAATGTATCTTCGTCCATCCACCCTGAATCGTTAGCCACGCCTATGCTTCCTGGAGGACCGTTTTTTATGAAAAAAGGCTGACATTTTTTCCGCGGAAAGAGAAACATAGGCGGAACAGTGTTTCCCACTGCATTAACTGCCTCATAGACGGTACCCAGGGTACCGAGTTCACCAAACGTAATTGCACCTACTTGCTTTGTGCCTTTAACTGCAACTATTTTGGACGGCTTTTGTACAGTGGTAACGCCTGTCTCGTCCACATTATATTCATCAGCTGCTTCAAAGGTGCGCTTACTCAGCAAACTATCAAGCTTGCCAAAAAATTGTTCAAGTTAACTTTATTAAAATTAACTGCATGACTAGTCGCCTCCAGGGTTCTAATAGATAGATTTTTATGCCTGCACATAAAATTGGTAAACCAATCTCTGCTAGCTAAGCCTCTTCCATTGATCAGGAAAAGGCGTTTTATTTGTAGTACAAAACTGGAACCTGCAATAGAGATAAAAGCCAAAATTAAAGTGTTTTCTTTATAACTATCTCTAGCTACTTGCCGCTCAGGGAGATTTTGACTTGCAGCCTTTTTCATGAACTCATCGTTTAGGCCTCTTTCGGTCTTTCTAATTCTTTGTCGCGGCATAGTCGCTAAAAATGATAAGAATATCAAATCAACTGGGGTACAATTGTAACACGTTACAAATGTACCCGGCCCTAATGTTACATTTGTATCTACCATCATGTCATTTTCAATATTTTTGCAAGTTCAATAAAACCTGGCAAAATATAACCTCAAACTAATAATGAGATCAAGTACATTCGCATTTAAACAAGCTATAGCGTCCTAATCGGTTATCAAAACTATACACATGCAGTGCAGTGATTATGCGAACTTTACCAAAATATTAAAATTTTGCTTACGTCTGCGAAAAAAAATTTATTTTAACTAACAAATCACTGCACGCACGTACGCCATCGAACTAGTTGCTAGCTGTCTTTGCATCTACCACCACTTGTTTGCTTGCAATGTTGCCAGATTTCTACGATAAGCCTTGTTACATTTGTTCCGCGTTACAATTGTACCCGATCTCCCCTACGAATGTTAAAATTTTTTCCGATTCGTTTAATTTTGTCTGATAAACCAGAAGCAGTAGAGGTTCGTAACAGGTCTATTTTGATTTTGTCTAATATTTGGTTATTGAAATTCCATAAAATATTTTTGAATAAAATCAATAGGATAATTATTAATATTGAAAACATTATTTAGAAATTCCTTTTCCACGTTGAAATTTTGATTATTACAAATTATTTTCCTATTCGATTATATAGACTTTTACAACCCCCTTTTTAACCATTATTGCTTGATTTGATTTAAGATATAAGTTTTGTATATATTTTTGTTTCGAAATTATCTGTCCTTTTTGATAAAAATATCAAGGAATGAAAGTTGTTCATTAATATCTTTTTCTATAGTAAATTGGATTGTAGATTATTTTTTGTGTTAATATGGTTTAGAAAATCATTAAGAAAATATTCGTTATATGGATAAACTGCAAAACTGTCATCTATGTAACGCCACCAGATTGAAGGTTTATATTGATTATTTTCACAAAATTTACTTCAAAACTCGAATTACTCAGTTACACCTAAATTCGTTCATAAGTTTTTGACATCATTTCAGTAATGGAATAAACAACACAAAACTTACTAAATATACTTACCTTTTCTTCCAGTAGTAAGCTGTGTACATTAACAAACACACCGCATTGCTAAATATCTACTCAACATTCTTAATCCATACCCTGGAATTGATTGCCTTTGTCTCCACAAATGATTGAATTTTGTTTGAATTGTTATAGAGCCACTTCGGCCCCGGCTCAAGGATGTAAACTGCACAAGTGCAAGTTTAGTGACCCTAATGAAATGTGTACCTAATTTCGTCGATTCGGTATCTAGTCGGATACCGTTTTCAAGAAAAGCAAAAAACTTGAAAACGGTATCCGACTAGATACCGAATCGACGAAATTAGGTACACATTTCATTAGGGTCACTAAACTTGCACTTGTGCAGTTTACATCCTTGAGCCGGGGCCGAAGTGGCTCTATAACAATTCAAACAAAATTCAATCATTTGTGGAGACAAAGGCAATCAATTCCAGGGTAAGAATGAATCCTCCACAACAATATAGAACATATTTACATTCTTAATCCACTTACAAATAACACAAACTCATATAATAAGAAATGCACAAAATTTTTTAGAAAAGTGCCTCAAGCTAATTTAAATCCTGACGGCACTCTGATGAGTTTTGATGTTGTTGGCCATTTTACAATCGTGCCTGTTTATAAACCTTTAATTATTTTAAGAAATAAATTAGAAAATTGGACGCACAAAACTCAATCTTGACTAGCACTGTATTAGAAATGCCTTCTTTTTTGTGAAGACTACATATAGCCGACATTAAAAATACACAATTCCATAAATCAGAAATTTGTCCACATGCAATGACATAATATAATGGAATGTTTCTAGTATTTTAGTAAAGGCACCATTATAAAAAAACGACGAAAGTGCTTTAATATTAATAAATTAAGATGAATGTATTGGTTCAGTTTCTCTTAATTTTAATAACACCTGGTTGCCTAAAATCTGAATCTGATAAGAACTTAAAAATTAACTAAATCTTTAAACAAAAATCTTTGAAATCTTCCGAAAAAAAAATATTTTAAACATACCTAAATAGCATTTCAAAAAAGCAACAATTATTTACCTAATAACACCTCCATATCACAATAACCTTACAAACCAGTAATTAAACGTTATGCCATTATTCTTGTCATCTTGTGGAAGTCAATTAAAAAATTGATAAAGCGCACGAGATTTTTACTGTTTTAATTGCATTTACTAACCATTTTCATTTCTCGTACTTGACAACGGGGGCAGATTTCTACCTCGAACGTCTAATCTATTAGGTTTATCAGCTTCATTAGGGTCACACTCTAACTCCCCCCCCCCCTCTCAGATAAATCCTGAATCCGCGCCTGTTTTGCAATTTACACCCTGAGGCCAGAGCCAAAGCGGTCTTAAAATCAACAACTGAGGTGGACAAATGGGTAACAATTTTCTGACAAACATGAATCTTCCACATTTCTTTCTTTTTTTTGTTATGGCAGTGGCACACACACTAAAGGGATATCCTATGGCGCTCGACGAGCGGTGTGTGTGTCTGAAGATATTGATTGACACGGTTCTTGAATAGTTGTAGGTTGTAATTAGGGGAAAACAGATTTCCTGGGAGTGAGTTCCACAGTGATGCAGTGCGCCAGACAAAGGAGTTCTTGTAAAGCTATGTTGTAGGTGTTTCCAGTTACGACGAACTGGTGCATCTGTCGTGACTGTCTGACAGGCGTTGCCAGGGGCGAGATGAGGCCGGCCAAATCCAGGGAATATCTGCCGTGAAAGTATCTGTAAAACAGGGACATCTCGGCCACATGTCTGCGATATACCAGACTATCCAGATTCCGGGTCAACTCCGAGTCGCCGACGAGACGCACAGCTCTCTTCTGAATGTAATCCGGCAGCTTTAGGGTGTGCTTTGGTACGGCACCCCAGATGTGTGAGCAATATTCTAAGCACGATCTTATTTGCGCTTTGTAGAGCAAGAGCAGCTGCTGCGGTGTATACAGTTTTTGGTTGCGAAATAGCGCACTGAGCTTCTGGGAGGCTGATTTTGCGATGTTAGCAACGTGGTCATACCAGACACCCAGTAGTCCGATTGACGAGGATGAAGGAATGGTCGATCCTGCCATAATAATGTCAGGGCTCGCCGTATTGGCCCTCGTAAACGTGTCTGCTTGGGTCTTTGCTGCATTGAACTAGACCTTTCTGTCGCCCCAAGTTTGAACTTCCTCCAAATCTTGATTAATAGCTGTAATCTTCTCCTGTCTGCGGTGATAAGTCTCAGTCGCTGGTAAAGGTTTTTCTGATCTAAATTGGAGGACAAGGGTACTGTCATCTGCAAAACTGTAAACAGGATTATTCGTTTCGGTCAGCAGGCCATTAATATAGATGAGGAACAGAGTTGGTGAAAGTATTGCGCCCTAAGGCATGCCCGCGTTAAAGGAGAATGGGTCTGAGATGTGTCCATCAACTGGAACGTGCAGATATCGGTTCTAAAAGGAAACTGACCAGCAGCCAGCTGCAGAGAGAGACTGGCAGTCCGAAAGACGGCGGTTTGTTGAGCAGTCCGTCATACCAAACTCTGTCAAAAGCCTTCGAAATATCCAACGCAATCGCTCGAGACTCTCCGTAGTTCTCAATTGCCCTACTCCATGTATAGTGACATAGGCCAATATATCCCCTGTCGAACTCATTTTGCAAAAGCCGTATTGATTATCGCTGATTATTCTGTTGTTCTCGAGGTACTTGAGTAGTTGCTAATTGAGAACACGTTCCATACTTTGGAGGCAATTGGGCGATAGTTTAAGGGTGTGGTTTTCTTGCCTTTTTTAGAACAGGTTGCACTCGAGCGACTTTCCAAGAGGATGGGTAAACCCCTTTTCCGTAAGACAGAGAAAAAAGCCTGGAAAAAACGGGTGTTAGTTCGTTGGCGCAGTTCTTTAACACGATGACAGGTATTCCGGCCGGTCCTGATGCCTTTTGCGTATCTAGTTCTTTAAGGACTTTGCGAATATCATGGTGATAAAACTTGACTTCGGCCATGGTAGTGTTGATATTCGATATGGTGGAGAGAGCACTGCCTTGGGGGACGTCTAAGGTAGAGTGCGATGAAAAAATTTTGGTGGGCATGTTTGCTTTTTACTTGGCTGTAGTCGCCGTGATGCCAAATCGTCTGTCAAAGGTGGGAGAGACGTATTTGTAAAATTATTTCTTACGGCTCTTGCTACCCACCAGAAATTCCTGGAGCCACTTGAGTATTGCAAAAGTTTATTCCCGATCCTTTGATTGTGATTGTTCCTAGTTTCGTCGATCACACGTTTGCATTCGTTTCTCGCTTCGACAAAATAATTGTGATTTTCAGCGGTCTGATTTTGCTGCCAGTATTTGTAGGCTTACTGTTTCCTACCTACAGCATCTTTCGCATTTTCTGTCGAACTAGGGCTTTCCTTTTGACGGTGACTTGATGGAATTTGGGATGTATGCTTCCATTCCTGAGGAGATTACTTGCGTAAACTCTTCGCAGCAGACTGACGGGTCGTCAGTGCCAAAGCAGACGTCGAGACGATGAAAATCTAGGTAGAACTCCCTTAGATCGTCCTAGTTTGCAGAATTGTAATGCCAGATTTTACGAGGCAATGGTGGATCCTTCTATAGAAGTGGCAATTCACAAACCGTTGTAATAAGATTGTGGTCGGAAGAACCTAATGGCGGACCGACTGTAATTGTGTACTGGACAGGATTGGTGGTTAGAAAATATCCAGGAGGGTGGCGAATTCGCCCCTCTCTGAGATTTGAGTTTGTTCGTCTACATGTTTAGTATGTCCGCAGCTGATGGCAAATGCTTCAGCTTCTCTACCTTCGTTGTCGGTCTTGTTGTTGTGTTTGTGTTGTGGGCATTGAAATCTCCCAAAACGATTATTTCTGAACTGGGGTGATCGACCTGTATTAAGTCAAAAGTGGTAGCTAGTGTTGTAAAAAAGCTTTGATAGGCTTTATCACTCGAAGGGCGATAGAGACAGCATATAAACTTGGTTAATCCCTTGGC
>MU196260.1:690-13308 GCA_016904865.1 Pissodes strobi
TTAATATAGATGAGGAACAGAGTTGGTGAAAGTATTGCGCCCTGAGGCACGCCCGCGTTGATGGTAAATGTGTCCGAGATGTGTCCATCGACTGCAACATGTAGGGATCGGTTCTTAAGGAAACTGGCCAGCCAGCTGCAGAGAGAGGCGGGCAGTCCCAAGGACGGCAGTTTGTTGAGCAGTCCGTCATGCCAAACTCTGTCGAATGCCTTTGAAATATCCAACGCAATCGCTCGAGACTCTCCGTAGTTTTCAATTGCCCTACTCCATATATGAGTGCCATAGGCCAATATATCTCCTGTCGATCTCTCTTTGCGAAAGCCGTATTGATTATCGTTGATTATTCTGTTGCTCTCGAGGTACTTGAGTAGTTGCTGGTTGACTACACGTTCCATGACTTTGGAGATTATTGGAAGCAAGGCAATCGGGCGATAGTTTGAGGGCGTGGTTTTCTAGTCTTTTTTTGGAACAGGTTGCACTCGAGCGACTTTCCAAGAGGATGGGTAAATCCCTTTTCTGTAAGAAAGAGAAAAAAGCCTGGAAAAAACAGGTGTTAGTTCGTTGGCGCAGTTCTTTAGCACGATGGCAGGTATTCCGTCCGGTCCTGATGCCTTTTGCGTATCTAGTTCTTTAAGGATTTTGCGAATATCACGATGAGAAAACTTGACTTCTGCCATGGTGGTGTTGATGTTCGGTATAGTGGGGAGAGTCTTGCCTTGGGGCACGTCTAAGGTAGAGTGCGATGAAAACATTTTGGCGAGCATGTTTGCTTTTTCCCTGGCTGTAGTCGCCGTGATGCCACGTTCGTCCGTCAAAGGTGGGAGAGACGTTTTTGTAAAGTTGTTACTTACTGCCTTTGCTACCAACCAGAAATTCCTGGAACCACTGGGGCATTGCAAAAGTTTATTCCTGATCCTTTGATTGTGTTTGTCCTTAGTTTCGTCGATCACACGCTTGCACTCGTTTCTCGCTTCGATAAAATAATTGCGATTTTCAGCGGTCTGATTTTGCTGCCAGTACTTATAGGCTTGCTGTTTCCTTCCTACAGCTCTTTCGCATCTTTTGTCGAACCAGGGCTTTCCTTTTGATGGTAACTTGATGGAATTTGGGATGTATGCTTCCATTCCTGAGGAGATTACTTGCATGATCTCTTCGCAGCAGTCTGACGGGTCGTCAGTGGCAAAGCAGACGCCGAGCCAAGGAAAATCTAGGTAGAACTGCCTTAGATCTTCCCAGTTTGCAGAATTGTAATGCCAGATTTTGCGAGGCAATGGTGGATCCTTCTGTATGAGTGGCAATTCACAAACCGTTGTAATAAGTTTGTGGTCGGAGGTACCTAATGGCGGACCAACTGTAACCTTGTACTGGTCAGGATTGGTGGTCAGAAAAAGATCCAGGAGGGCGGCGAATTCGCCCCTCTCTGAGATTCGAGTTGGTTCGTCTATAAGTCCGCAGCTGATGGCAAATGCTTCAGCTTCTCTACATTCGTTGTCGGTCTTGTTGTGATGTTTGAGCCAGTTGGTGTTGTGGGCATTGAAGTCTCCCAGAACGATTATTTCTGAACTGGGGTGGTCGACCTGTAATGAGTCAAAAGTGGTAGCTAGTGTTGAGAAAAAGCTTTGGTAGGCTCTATCGCTCGGAGGGCGATAGAGACAACATATAAACTTGGTTAATCCCTTGGCGGTGAACTTGAGCCACATGACGTCAAGGTTGTTCGGTTCGAGTGTTTCCTCGCGGTGACATGAAAGGTCGCTTCGGACAAAAAGGCATATTCCGAACTTATGTCTAAATCGGGTATGTGGTCGAATGAGACAATAGGAGGATAGCATGCGGTAAACTTGCATGAATGTTATAAACGTTGGGTGGTCGTTCTGTCCACAAACTTGACGGGCGATTCCGAAGAAATTCTGAAAAATAATTAAGTTGGCTCAGATATACTAAGACGTGAAGAAACTACAAGCACCTCAAGACAATCCTGATTTAATTTTCCCGTTAACACATACTTGAAACTACAATGTTCTAGTAAATATCTAGCTAGTTCTACAGTTGATTGTAAAATAACCCTTAAACCTTGTGCAGTGGATTGAGTTAAGAGGGTATTTTCATAATTTTTACTACCGTTTTCCCAATTGTCCAGCCATTCCATATGATTAGAGAGCTCTTATAACAAGTTGATATTAGCTAGAAGCAAACGTGAAAACGGTATTAATATAAAAACATACATCAAAAAGGGCACTACCCGCTGTCAGAGCTGCATATTTTCTTTTACTATTTAATAAGTCAAATAAATCATTCATTCTTTTGGTGAACAATATAGTAGGTATTGCATTTGCCAAGGCTACGATCCCTTTCCCTTTATAGTACCTTAATCCATCACACACCGAATTGCTAAATATCTAGAAAAGCAAAGAAAATTCATTTTGGTTAGGAGCTTCGGAAAACTACACCTACATTTTATGTTAAACTGCATGATCGCTACCTGTGTTGCTAATTTTACTCTCATTTTCATTAGATTACTAGTATAAACATGAGCTTCTGTGAGTCTTGGACAAACGCGAAGACTAGTGGAAAAATGCGTGTCTTCTTTAAATAAGATTCTATAATGCTCCCATGAAATTTCCCCTTCAGGCGGCTAAAGAAGAAAATTTAGATACAATAAAAACATCTTTCCTTAAAGTTTACATTACCTACCTTCAGAATAATTTTTTGTTGAAATCTTGACCTTATGCATTTGATAAGATGAATCCAGTCGGAAAAGAAATATAAGTCTCGAGTTTCGTGTTTTCGGGAATGCTGACAAGGATGTACAATTTTATTATTTACTTTGCCGAGTTCTCCACATACTCCAAATTCCTTCCACATTTTACGATTTGTTGTCGCACCATCACTTATTATTCTATCTATATAGCATCCGCAACTTTCCAATTTCCTTATTACTTCAAGTGTCAATTTAGCCAACGTTGTACCCTTTGTAGCACCCTTAACGACATAAACTGCAACGGGTTGATGAAAATTTTCGCCTAATGATGAAAACATATAAACGAGAGCATGGTCTGCTAAAAGTGGGCAACCATTTTTCTGTTCCATTTCACAGTCACTTCCAAAGTCCACGATACCGTCATAATTCATTTTCTTAACATTTACCTCCAGACTACTGCGTACCTGTATTTCATCAAAAATTAAAATGCCATGTTTGTAAATTCTTTCTTTCTACTCATTTTTATGCGCATTGCTTTAAAAAAAATTGTCATCTAAACCACACTTCATTTTGATCATTGTCAGGTAACGTCTTATTGTGGTAGGTGAAGGCAGCGGCAATAGTATATTGTGTAACTAGGAGGAAAAGCAAAACATTCCTGGACGACTGTGGTAGTTGCTGGACGAGGCGCAGCCGAGGCCACCAACACAGGAGTCCAGGAATGTGCTTTTCCTACGAGTTGCACATACTATTTTTTATCCGATCGAAATTAATTAGAATACGTACTTATATAAATAGAGCCAAATATTACTGTAAATAAAAACGTATTTTAAATTTAAACTCAACATAATATCAAGTTTTGAATCGAGCGAGCTTGACGTTTATTACGTAGCTACGGAAACTACAGCTAAATGTTACTTTTGATAGACGTCAGATCTGACAAACGAGGCGTTTCAATATGACAGAAATGTTACATTCCCGGCCTAGGACGGGAATGTTATATTCCCGGACTGTTATTTTCTATTCTTGTACAGTTATTGCATGTTGCCAAGCAACAAATACAATATACTGGAATCATTACGTTAGCGGTGAGAAAACACATCGGAAAGGTGTCGTTTTTCGTCCGATCGGATAAAAAATATATTTCCGTTACAATTATCTTCCTTTTAGTGTGACTTTCGTATTTACAACATGTCCAGTTTTGAGGTAATTTTATGACACTTGCGCCATTCCATAGTTCATCAAAAAGAGTTCCCTTAGAATTATTTGATGTTGACTGATATGTATCTGACTGCAATTTTGTATTTCCGGGCTTTCTTTTCTTACCTTTTTCAATGTTATATTTAGTGATAACACGTCTTTTCCTGGTAATAGCTGTTAAATACGCTGGGCAATTCGGAAATATATGGGGTACGGCTGCTTTATTTAATTGCGGATATTTGTAGGTTTCCTATTTGGCAATAATATTATAAGTAGGTATGTGCAAAACGAACATTAAATACAATACTTACAATTTTTTCCCCATTACTCCAAGTTCTTTGTATTTCTTCGGGGTCAAAATGTTTTTCGCAAACGGAATCTGAATGTGTTAAAACTTTGTCCTCTCGGGGAATTGCCCGCCTCCATTTATCTGCTAATTCTGCATCTTTTGGAATGGAGAAAAAAGCTACTTTTCCCGAACACGACTTATACCCGGAATTACAATTGGGCACACAACATTTACGCCCCATTATTAACCGTAAAACAAATTAAACGCCGAAACCAAAGCCAAAACGATACATCTACCGCTTCAGACTACATGTAAAGGAATGGCCCAGTTTACTGCACACGACACTACTGTCAGCGTTACAGATGCGTAGCCCGCTCGTCGTCCGCAACGCCGCACAAGTGAATACACTTGTCTTATTCACTTTGCCCTTATTATTACAGACGACACTACCAAATTTCAGCAAAATCGGTAAAATGATATTTAAGATATTAATAAAAAAACGATTATTTTTTAAAAGTTTGACACCCTGTATCTTGAAAACTATGCATTTTTGGACCCAGGTTTATATGAAAAAATCTACACTATTATAGGCTTTTTTAGGTCCATGAACATCGAGCAATATATGTGGTTCTAGGCCATACGTTATTTTGTTTTCTATAACTTGGGTTACGCTAAATAAATGGAGCGCTGTTGTTTTCCTGCTCTAAAACCAGACTGTTTGTTCTACAATACCTCGGAATTTTCAGATAAAAATATAAATATGCTAAAACTCTCTAAATATAGGGTTTTAAATGTCAAGACACATTTAAAATTTTTCCAATATTAGCGGCTTATCGAATATTATCTTTTGTATTCTCAGCTGGTCGAACTAAATCTTTTCTGGAATGACTAAATCGATAGACAATTTCAGAATAAAGGGTACAGGAAATATTTGCCGTTATCTCACGTCATCTAATAAAGCTTCGCTATTATAAAGATGAAAGCGGATACTGCCGAAACTAAAGTGGATATATTATGACAGGGATTTTATAGACTTTATGAAAAGAAGAAAATTTATGGCAATAATATTTCATGTATTAATATGTCTTCCCTTTTCATGAAGCTTTTGGAGAAATCACTTTTGATTACTTTTGAATTTCATTTATCAGTGGTACCCATAAAATGGCTTTAAAGGCGTACTAATTAACACTTAATTGAAACTCGGCGCATGTCATTAGTTGCATGCATGCATTAGTTGCATGCATAAATACTATTTTTAGGAGTCTAAATAATAATCGTAATAAATTTTATTTTAAATCTCATGTTGTTGGAAATTTGATTATTTAAAAGGCCTGAAAAGAGTTAGTCATACCACCAAACATTAACTATACGATAAAAAGGTTCACACTCCGCGGCGGCATGTCAACGGTGTGTCTACTTCCCCGCGCGAAAACTAGCAGGATATTGGCAGGCGACCTTTGACACGGTGAACACTGGTCGAATTTCTAGCAAAGCTTGCTGTAATAAGGTTTACCAGAAATATAACATAAAAGTTATTAAGTATTACACGTTTAAGTATTGTGTCTCAGACAAAGATGCTCTATTGTTGAATTTTTGGATCATCTATATTTATATACAAGGTGTATCAATTATGACTAACGATAAAAATCGTCTATAAAAATCATTTGTATGTACTTAAACCCACGATATACATATAACGGTATGCTGATTTCTAGACTCGTTTTTGACCCGCCCGCGCATCTACGTCATTTGCGAGCAAATGTCTCCATTTGACGCTGTCATAGTTTATTTACTTAACAGAATTTGTAGATTTGTGTTGTGTTTTTAAACATTTAGTGGCTATTGTGTATAATATAAAATACAAGTTTATGTTATAATTATGCCGAACTTTGCTGTGGCTATGTGTAAAAACAATAATAGGACCACCGAAATATTTCAGTTTCCAAAACATGACGACTTAGTAAAGCAGTGGATGCGTGCTTTTTGAAGAGCTAGTGGCATCTGACATTGACTACAAAAATCCATAAAATTAAATAAATTACATACAATATACCTATGGTCAATGTTTCCGAATGTATCAAAATAACTATACTTAATATGTAGGTACCTAATGTAAAATATAAACTAATAAATATAGAAGTAGGCATTTGTGTTCTTTTTTTTCTCTCGGTGTAGTTAATTTATTATAGATATCCCATTGAGGTAATCGTAAAATTACTTAGTTCTCAAATATTGAAATAATACATAAATAACCTTTTACATTTAAATTATTTTCTAGAGTAAAAGTTTGTATATTATATCAATTATAATTACTAATATAATTATAGAATTAAAGTGCTTTTATTCTTTAGTTAACACACTTATAATTAGCAAGGTACCTATTATCCAAAATGTCCTTTAAAATCCCCCAAAACTGCGAATCTGGCATTTCAAAATATATGTTCTGTACACGCTTAGATAGCAGCACCGGAACCGTCGTCGCTCGCAGGTGACGTCATATCTTTCTAGGTGGGAGGTTCTATATGCGCGATATCATACCGTTTTATGTGTATCGTGCTTAAACCGTTTTAAAATTTTTGAAAATTAAGTATTTTTTCGTTGTAAAAAAGGGTTTTAAATGTTTAATTTGATGATCCAAATTTTGTTTTTTGCAACGATTAATTCGCGAGTCTCAAGAGCAAAATGAATGTTAATTGGACGTATTTCAGTGTTATCGCTATTTTAAAAAATTAATCTAATAGGGACCAAACTAGTAAAATATATAGAAGCATCAGTGCAGCTATTGTTCAAAAACCCTTGCTTGTATTCTGACCATCCCGAGGGCATATTTGTAAATACCTGACGCGTTATCTACTAGCGAAGATTCGGCTGCGCTTCAGGCGCTCCTAAATACCAGACGCATGTGACGATATGTCTGGTATTTACTAAGCCAATTTACGCATTATTACAATATGGCTTCATGATACAAACAATTTGCCGCAAGAGCTCTCGTGGTCGAGAGGTTTAGATGGTTGGGTCTCACCTGGACCCCCCTTGCTTTTTTTTATTTTATTTTTAAGTTTCTAAACAGTTTTTCTTGATTTTGGGCACGTCTTGGGTTAGTTTGGGTTAGCAGCTGGTTAGTCCCCCTTTCTTGAGCCCCCGTAGCAAGCGAAGCGAGCGGAGGGCCATGCGGATCGACCAATAGGAGACGACGATTTTTACATAGTGCTCTACTTGTGTAAATCATCTTAAAACGCTCTAGGGGCTGTGCCATGACTCTCAGCAGCAGTAATGTGGGTTGCCTAAATTCACTAACGTCTGCTCTTTAAAATGCACTAGGGAGTCTTGTAAACAACTGACGAGTTAGTCCTACACGTCCGTTATTTACGAATGAATTCGGAAGATAACGCGTCAAGTATCTACGAATATGCTCCCCGAGGTACCATCAAAGCCATATTTAAAAATTAAAATTTTATCTGCTGATTCAGCCAAAGTATTTATTACCTCTTTTGTAATAACATCAGTCGTGCCCCAGTGTGATGTAATAATGACTACCGAAATTTCAGCTTCAGTTTCACTTACTACAATATTATGGGATTAGGGGTGGGAAAAAATAATCAATTATTAGATTAACTTTTAAGAACATATCGATTAATCGATCAATTGATTAATCGACTAATATTTCAGAAAATATCGACTATTCGATTATTTTGATTAATCGATGATATTCATTAATCGAGTATTTCGATTAAGCGGTTATTTCGATTAATCGATTATTTCGAATAATCGATTAATCGATTAGTTCGATTAATCCATTATATCTATTAAGCTATTATACCGATTAATCGAAAATAATCGATATGTTACAAATAATCGAACATCGATTATTAATTTTATAATCGCCCAGCCCTAATTGGGATTACATTTTTTTGGCCCCCAAAACTTTGTCGTATAAAGGATATAAGTTGCATTTTTTTGTCCTGCTTGCGTTTTGATAAGTTTATACTGATGCTTAGACAAATTAGCTTCTACAATTGTTAAAGCTAATGCTTCATCAGCATTTATCTCTAAATGTAAATTATCTTGTTTGTTTTTGTTTTCAAAAATTTTGGTTTGCTTCGGTCCGTTACTAATAGTTTTGAGAAATTTCGATGCGGATAAGTTACCACATGATCTGTAGCTCATTTGAGCCGCATGAGTTAATTCCTGTGAAGTTGAATTCTTTCGGAGTGGTTTTGCTTTCCGTCTTTTGGACCGCTCAGTACACTCCTTTTACAATATACATTTTTGAATTTTACCACAGTGTAAACCAATTTCTATTTTTTTTTCTAAAAACCTCTCTTTGATTGATTCCAATCGGAAATATGTTTATAGTAAAAAGTATTGCAAGTCGACCTAAACTCATTGGAAAATTCTTGATATCCTTTTACAGATATTTTTAAATTCAATTTAAGAAATTTTGCATTATTACTTTGATCGGGAAAGCTTTGAAGTATTTCAAACAATTGGTTATACGCTGTAGTGAAATTACTTCGATCTGAAGCGAATTACTAAAAAATCATGAAAGATTTATTCTTGTGTGTCAAGTTTTTTTCATAAATAAAAAATAAATTATTAATTTATTTTTCCTTAATCATTAAAACTAAAAATCACTCTAATCTCCTGGACTATCGTGTTAAAAAACGAATGGTACATATTACAGTATATTTGTAGTCGGAAATATGGTGAAATCATTATCAAAAATGTTATTATATTACGAATTTAAAATTATGGTTTGATAAATATATCAATCTTTTACATTTTAAGTCACCAGCGCTCTGCAATAAGCAGAAAAATCAAAATATTTTAAATATTAGTTATTACATACCTTGAGTATTGTTATCAATAACTAAGAACGTTAATAGATTTTTGAAAAAGCCAGTTAAATACAAACTTTATCAAAATATTTATTTCGTGAAAATTATAACGCTAATAAAAACTATAACGTAAGTTTGACAGGGCGCTGCAAACAATTCAAAAGATATCAATTGTTTTTTCCAAACCCAACTAGAGTACAAAACTGTTATAATTAATTTCGTCATAAATTTGATTTAAAATACCGCAAAGGAAAATATCGTTTCTTGAAATTCGAATTGGGCGGCGAGAGTCCGCCAACCGTTACCAAGCAACCAAGCAAAAACTACGATTCCTTTGTAGCGCTCGCTGACCACGCACATCAAAGCTGTCGCCGTTGAGTGGTTCTTCTTATTGTATAGTTAATGTTCGGTGGTCATACCTGTATTTCGCGACTCTACGTCTACCCTTAGCATAATGTATGAATAAGCTCAATATGTATATTTCCGCTAACAAATTTTGTAATAACCTTACAAGTGTATATAGAGGAGGATGCATTATCAATCTTAATACATAATATTTCAATTAGAAAATGTCTCTAGTTGAAAATGTAGAAAATGTATTGAAAAATACATTGTTAACTTCTGAAATAAAAATCAAGATAGGTATGAGAAACTTTCTGAGAATATTGAAATAATGTGAATTACTGGTACGATATTAAAATAACCTTTTACTTACCCTTAAAGTCATCTAAATAAACCTTTGCAAAGGGAGCTAAGTTTTGAAGTATTTATTTCCAAGTCGGGCAAACAACGTTTAACCAGTTGAGAAAAAATTACAAAATGTTTTAGGAGAAAAGTAACGCGCTAGAGATTTGAAGCAAATAACACGTTGAAGAGAAAGTAAGGAAAACTAGGTCATTTGAAAAAGCAATTTTTAAAAAAGCAGCGCAATAGGAGACCAAAATGATTTCATGCATTTCCGAATTGAAAATATGTAAATACCTTTTATTAGTAATGTGCCAACTAATATTATATCTTCTTTCATCTGTATACTATCACGATTAATTGTCCGTGATGCCATGCCTTGAATGGCGTGCAGGTTATGTAGCTCAGGTTAGAGATAGTTCTACTTCACGTGAGAAGAGATATCATAGAAGGTACTTCGGTAAAATAATCACAATGCTTAATGAGTTTACACTATACCCGATTACTAAAACATGCATGTGCTTTCGGTTGAGGAATGGTTTGAATTGTTTATAGGTCATAGTCTCCGTATTATAAGAAAGTTCTTTAAGAACGGTGTTGTGTTTTAATTTATGGTTAGACTTGGTTATTTCATGAGATAATTATTTAAGTGTTCTTAGTTTATCTTAAAATTCCTCAGCACTTTACGACATTGTAACTGTTTAACGTTAAAAATCACTTGACTTAGAATTTTTGCAGATCTATCGTAGATTCGACTTTAGTTCATAATTGTCAGCGGTGTGCGCTCGCGTGGTTTATAATTTATCTTGAATGTTTACATAATATTTTCCAAGATCAAACAGGACAGGGTGATAATTAATTAGCAGTTTAAATTGAAATGTGTTTAGTTGTTTAGTAGTTCACAATATAGCTTAAGTTTTAAAGCCGTTTTATGTCAACTATTAGAGCAAACTTTTAATTTGATTGATAGCAACGTACACAAATTCCTAGTGTTATGATAATTTTTTGGTAGTAGCACACACGCTAAAGGGAGATCCTATTCCACTCGACGAGCGGTGTGTGTGTTGTATGACACGGTTCTTGAATACTTGTAGGTTGTTATTTAGGGGGAAACAGATGTCCTGAGAGTGAATTCCACAGTGATGCAGTGCACCAGACAAAGAAGTTCTTGTAAAGCGATGTTCTAGGTGTTTCCAGCTGTACGACAAACTGGTCCGCTTTTGCCGTCTGTCGTGACTGTCTGACAGGCGTTGCCAGGGGCGAAATGAGGCAAGCCAAATCCTGGGAACGTCTGCCGTGAAAGTATCTGTAAAACAGGGACATCTCGGCCACATGTCTGCGGTGTTCTAGACTATCCAGATTGCGGGTCAACTCGGGTCGCCGACAAGACGCTCAGCTCTCTTTTTTTGAATGGAATCCAGCAGCTTTAGGGTGTGCTTTGGTGCGGCACCCCAGATGTGTGAGCAATATTCTAAGAACGGTCTTATTTGCGCTTTGTAGAGCAAGAGCAACTGCTGCGGTGTATACAGTTTTTTGTTGCAAAATAGCGAACCAAGCTTCTGGGAGGCTGATTTCGCGATGTTAGCAGCGTGGTCATGCCAAGACATATTATTGTTGCAAGCCAGTGGCAGAGAGAGGCTGGCAGTCCGACGGACGGCAGTTTATTGAGCAGTCCATCATGCCAAAGTCTGTCGAATGCCTTCGAAATATTGAACGCAGTCGCTCGAGACTCTCCGTAGTTCTCAATTGCCCTACTCCATCTATGAGTGACATAGGCCAATATATCTCCTGTCAATGCCTCTTTGCGAAAGCAGTATTGATTATCGCTGATTATTTTGTTGTTCTCTATGTACTTGAGTAGTTGCTGATTGACTACACGTTCCATGACTTTGGAGATTATTGGAAGCAAGGCAATTGGACGATAGTTTGATGTGATGGTTTTCTAGTCTTTTTTTGGAACAGGTTGCACTCGAGCGACTTTCCAAGAAGATGGGTAAATACCTATTCCGTAAGAAAGAGAAAAAAACCTGGAAAAAACGGGTGTTAGTACGTTGGCGCAGTTCTCTAACACGATGGCGGGTGTTCCGGCCGGTCCTCATGCGTTTTGCGTATCTAGTTCTTTGAGGGTCTTACGAATATCCCGGTGATGAAACTTAACTTCTGCCATGGTAGTGTTAATGTTCGATATGGTGGGGAGAGCCTAGCCTTGGGGGACGTGTAAGGTAGAGTACGATGAAAACATTTTGGCGAGCATGTTTGCTTGTGACCGGGATGCCACGTTCGTCTGTCAAAGGTGGGAGAGACGTTTTTGTAAAGTTATTACTTATTGCTTTTGCTACCGACCAGAAATTCCTGGAGCCAGTAGGGCATTGCAAAAGTTTGTTCCTGATCCTTTGATTGTGTTTGTCGTTAGTTTCGTCGATCCCACGTTTGCATTTGTTTCTCGCTTCGACGAAATAATTGCGATTTTCAGCGGTCTGATCTTGCTGCCAGTACTTGTAGGCTTGCTGTTTCCTACCTACAGCTCTTTTTTTTATGGCAGTGGCGCACACTCTAAAGGGAGATCCTATGGCGCTCGACGAGCGGTGTGTGTGCGAAGATGTCGATTGACACGGTTCTTGAATATTTGTAGGTTGTAATTAGTGGAAAACAGATGTCCCGGAAGTGAGTTCCACAGTGATGCAGTGCGCCAGACAAAGGACTTCTGGTAAAGCGATGTTTTAGGTGTTTCTAGTTATACGACGAACTGGTGCGCTCCTGTCGTCTGTCGGGACTGTCTGACAGGAGTTGCCAGGGACGGGATTAAGCGAGCCAAAACCTGGGAACATCTGCCGTGAAAGTATCTGTAAAACAGAGACATCCCGGCCACATGTCTGCGATGTTCCAGACTATCCAGATTCCGGGTCAAC
>JAEQML010076542.1:0-13307 GCA_016904865.1 Pissodes strobi
ATTCTTCTCTCCACACAAAGTAATATTCTTTTGCCACATATCAAAGTCAATATGCTCTTGGAATAACGTCACTTCCCTCAGTTTGAGAACCCTTTTCTATGTGTGTATATATATCATAAAAAACATATGATCCCTTAAAGTGCTCCTTCACTAAATTGATTTTGTTCCCAACAAAAAAACTGTTACTGGTTTTTTACTAGGACTTCCAGTTCCCCAACCCATATGTCCCGAACTTATTAAGAGGATTTTTTGAAACTTTAACGCTATCAAGCTTAACTGAATGAACATATTACACTTTGAGCCAGGAAATTAAATTTGGAATAAATAGTTTACCAACGAACTAAGTAAATGTTTTTTTAATTTTTTTCCTCTAACTATTTTTATCTGTTGCCAATAATTGTAATTACAATTATTGTAATTGGAAACGGGCAGTCTTTACTACAGTTGCCAGCAAACGGGCAGTTTTTAACTACAGTTGCCAGCAAACGGGCAGTCTTTACTCCAGTTGCGAGCAAACGGACAGTCTTTAACTACAGTATTTAGGTAAAACCTTTAAAATATGTAATTAAGTCACGAATCATAAATACATATTCTAAAATGCTCTGTTCTTGGAAAATTAATAAAAAATATAATATCTCTGATTGTACTCACATTGTGCTACGATGTTCAACCGTCTGTGTGTTAAAAACGGCATCAGACATAAAATACATTGCTCTATTTCTTTAAGACCCTGTGCATATTCACATGTGACATGTATACTATACAATTTTCATCCCGTAAACATGCATTATATAGATACTAGATGCTAAATGATAGTAATAGTACTAGTAGCATTTTTACTTACAAGTATCCACATTTCATGAGCAAATCTCTTTATTTTATAGTGGTCTAAAAGTTATAGTCAACTACCTCCGGAAGTATTAATTGTGCAGAATGGACAGCAAAATCGTTGTTTTCCATATTTGAGAGCGTGTTGACCTGTATTAATTTATTTTGTATCCGTGGTGACTATGGTGATCTTATCCTAACCATGCGACCTTTCGTATTTTGAAAGACCCTCAAACAGAGCCATTGAGATCAGAAATTTGTATATCTAGACTGTTGCTCTGTACAGGGTGGCTCGAATTCGTGTCTATGTATGGGGAACTCGAAAACCGTAAGAGATACAGTGTCGGTCAAATTAAGGCAAAATTGCGCATTTATGTGCCTAGCAATATGCCGTTTAGAAAGTTTTAAAATTCCGAGTATTTCCGGAGATATCCGGAAAAAACCGAATTTTTCAAAATTCGATTTATTTTTTTCCTAGGCTTATTTAAAATCGAATTTCAAATTGAATTGCACTTTTGCATTGCCACTTTTTCCGCTCTATCTAATGATGGTATTCAGTTTGAAATTCGACGTTTCGTCTTCAAGGAATCATCATCAACTTTCTTTTTTTAAATACGAACTTTAATTTTTTTTATCGTTTATCAGATGGTATTGGCGTTATTACTATGACTATGTGTTTTTATTTTTTTTATTTTTCTATTTTTTTTTTAATTTTTATTATTATCTTTTTATTATATATTTTGCTTTGGCGTAATTTTAAATAATTTAAGGTAGGTATTTTCGAAATATTTATATTCTATTAAAATATTTTATTTTGTTTTTTGTATTAAGTGGAAAATTGGAGCGTATGAAAAATAAAAAATAGTAAAATTATTTCTTACGAGAATATGGCCATGAAGTATTACTCAAACAAGTTGCTTACTGCAAATATAAAATATTCCCAACTTTTAACCAATTAAAGAATTTATTTAATAGAGAACATCAACATTTATAATCATACTACGTGATACTATAGGAACTTTGATGGAAAAACACCTATAGGAATTTGTCTTATAAATAAAATGCACTAAGCAACTTGTTTGAGTTCATGGCCATATTCTCGTAAAAAATAATTTTACTTTTTTTTAATTTTTAATACGGGCTCCAATTTTCCACTTAATGCAAAAAACAAATAAAATATTTTTATAGATTATGAGAATTTCAAAAGTACCTACCTTAAATTATTTAAAATCACGCAAAAGCAAAATATATAAAAGTAAAATAATAAAAATAAAAAAATAAAAAACACATACTCATAATAATAACGCCAATGCCATCTGAAAAACGATACAAAAATTTAAGTTCGTATTTAAAAAAAGAAAGTTGATGATGATCCCTTGCAGACGAAACGTCGGATTTCAAACTGGATATCATCATTGGATAGAGCGGAAAAAGTAGCAATGCAAAAGTGAAATGAGATTTGAAATCCGTTTTAAAATAAGCCCAGGAAAAAAATAAAACGATTTTTAAAAATTTCGGTTTTTTCCGGATATCTCCGTAAATACTCGGAATTTTAAAACTTTCTAAACGGCAACTTGTTAGGCACTTAAATGCGCAATTTTGCCTTCATTTGACCGACACTGTATCTCTTACGATTTTCGAGTTCCCCATACATAGACACGAATTCGAGCCACCCAGTATATTGTTGATTTTAGTGGCACTGATATAGCAAATTTTAAATTGTATACCCATGTAAAACAAAAAAAAAATCTCTACCCACTTCTGATGTAAGGGGAATGATGGACTAGATAATTCACTCCACTATTTAATTCAAAACACTCTATTAACGAAAGTTCAAAATAAGAATGGTAATACAATAATTCCCTGCTTTCCGTGCTGCTTTCGGTCAAGAGGGCCGACCAGTCCGACCACTCGCTACCCTTCTATCTATAATATTCTATCGTATAAGCATAGCCTAAAGAAGCTATAGCCGCGACACTCGGCTCGTTTAGTGGGGTACGGAATCAAATTTTCTCCGTGAAGCTCACTAAAGCGAGGACACTACGCAGTTGGAACTCGATGCCAATCATACGCGCTTACCTGGACCGGAGTGCAATACATTTTCATAAGAATTAAAATAGAAAAAGATTCGTTGTTTGGGTAAATAGACTATCGTTATGTGTATATATTGTTTTGTTTGTTTGTTATATAGATAAGTTAATGTTTATGTGTTAACATGGGAAAAGGACGGCAAAGTTGTGCCGCTAGCTAGTTTGTTTATTTAAACTTAAATTTGATCATTAGGTATCGGAATCGGTTCAAATGACTAAAATAAATTGGAACTAACTAAAACTAACCGAAAGTGAATTGAAAGACTAACCAAAGCTAGCCAAAAGTAACCATAAGCTCCAAAACAGGCTAAAACGTACCTATCGTAACATGTTTATCACTCTTTATCAACTACCTATCGTAACAGGTTACAAAAATTAAAGTAAGTTAAAACTAACCAAAACGAAATGAATTTAAGCGACTAACCAAAAACATTAAATTTGCTTATAACGTATAGGAACCGATTCAAATGACTAAAATAAATTGGAACTAACTGAAAGTAACCGAAAGTTGATTGAATGAGAAACCAAAAGTAACTAATAGCACCAAAACGGACTAAAACGTATCGGAACAGATTAAAAATGTTAAAATAAATTAAAACTAACCCAAATTAACCGAATATTGGCAAGTAACCAAAGACATTAAAATTGGTTATAACGTGTCGGAACCGGTTCCAATGACTAAAATAAATTAAATCTAACTGAAATTAACCGAAAGTTGATTGAACGACAGTAGGTTGAAACTAACCGAATTTTGAGGACTAACTAAAATTAATCAAACATATTTAAATTAATTATAACGTTATAACCGGTTCAAATGACTAAAATAAATTGACTAAAATAAATTGGAACTAAGTGAAAGTTACCGAAAGTTGACTGAATGACTAAACAAATGTAAGTAAAAGCACCAAAACGGTTTAATACATATCGGAACAGATTAAAAATACTAAAGTAAGTTAAAACTAACCCAAATTAGCTGAATCTTGGCGACTAACCGAAAGTAATAAAAAACTTTAAAATTGGTTATAACGTATCGTAACCGGTTCAAATGATTAAAATAAATTAAAACTAACTGAAATTAACCGAAATGCTATTGAACGACTAACCAAAAGTAACCAAAAGCACCAAAAGGGCTAAAACATATCGTAACAGATTAAAATTATTAAAGTAAGTTGAAACTAACCCAAATTAACCGAATTTTGGCGACTAACCTAAATTAATTCGAAACATGTAAATTGGTTATAACATATCGGAACCGATTCAAATTACTAAACTAAATTAAAACTAACTGAAACTAACCGAAAGTCGATGGAACGACTAACCAAATCTAACCAATAGCACCAAAAAGGGCTAAAACGTATCGTAACAAATTAAAAATATTAAAATAAGCTGAAACTAACGAAATTTAACCGAATTTTGACGACTAACTTGAATTAATTCAATAACTAAAATAAATTGAAACTTATTGAAAGTAACCAAAATTTGATTAAAAGCCCAACTAAAACAAACCAAAAGTAACTAAAAGTACCAAAACGTGTTAAAACGTATCGGAATAGCTTAAAAATAATATTAAGTAAGTTAAAACTAACCCAGATTTATTCAATTTTGGCGACTATCCTAAACACTAAAATTGGTATTAACGTATCGGAACCGAAAGTAATCGATAGTTGATTGAACGACCCAATTTTGGCGGCTAACCAAAACTAACCAAAAACATTAAAATTGGTTATAATGTATCGGAAACGGGTTCGAATGACTAAAATAAATTAAAGCTAAACGAAAGCTGATTGAACTAACCCAAACTAACTAAAAGCACCAAAACGGACTAAGACGTATCGGAATAGGTTACAAAATTTAAAGAGGCCAAAAATAATCGAAAATTAATAATATGGAAACATTCATAAAATATATATAAAGGGTACAGGGGAAAAACGATCTAAGCGCCATTTCCATAGAAAACTTTTTTATTATTGATTTCACAGAAAATTTTATTCTTGATAAAAGTTGGTGCTTGGAAAAAAACTAATTTTGACAATGTTAAATTAAGGATAAGTTATACAGGGTACTTAAAAAATACAAAAATGGTGGTTAAAAAACAAAAACTTCGGAATATCGGAAAAGCTTTTTCAGAAAAAATAAAGCTCCTAATAAGACAAAAATAAAAGTCAAATACCATTTTTTCCAAAAGTTTATCGTTGCTTAAAAAACTAAGGGCAAAATTAAGAAAAAACATGTTTTTCAATAATTGACATTGATTTTCTCCGCAACGGTGCGGTGCACTTTTGAAAAAAATGGTATTTGACTTTTATTTTTATCTTAATACGAGCTTTGTTTTTCTGTAGAAGGTTTTCCGATATTTCAAAGTTTTTGATTTTTTAACCATCATTTTTATATTTATTGAGTACCCTGTATAACTTATCCTTAATTTAGCATTGTCAAAATTAGTTTTTTCCCAAACACCAACTTTTATCAAGAATAAAATTTTCTGTGAAGAATAATAAAAAAGATTCCTATGGAAATGGCGCTTAGATCGTTTTTCCCCTGTACCCTTCATATGTATACACATTTTATAGAAATAACATGTTTCTAATTTTTTTATTAGTCTTACAACCATTTCATCATTTAGCCATGTTGATTTTAGTTTGACAATATTATTGAATTATATTTCAATATAAAAGGTCTCAAAAGAGCGGGACATATTTTCCGATTTTCGAATTCTTCTAGAAATTCTAGATAAATTTCATGTAGCATGTAGAATAGCATTCCTTCCGTTTAAAGAATTTGATCTGTTTAACTTAGCGCGAAACGATTTACATCTTCTTATCTTAGTTATTTAGTAATTATATAGATATACGAAATTTTCGGTTTGGTGGGGAGTATTTTCAAGGTTGTGGTTACGTGGAAGATAAGAAAGTGCAAAACATTTCTTTTGACAACAAACAGTTCGGATTCTACAATAAAGGCGTAAGTCTCAAAAACATTGTTTTTGCTGGTTGTTTTTCGTAAAAGTCGATCGTTGTCCAGATATATCCATTATTTCAGATTTGATCAGCACCTTAATATCATTTTGATTCGCTGTACCTTTTTTGGTTTTAAAGATACCAAGGTACACAAAAATGCTAAATGTAGGGTTGGTAGCCAAGTTTTTTTCTATATTACATATAAAACAAAATACCAATAATTTTCTGACATAAAAGCCTACTCTATATATTTTTTAAATTGAACACCCTGTATATTACTACATTTTTGGACTCTCTAGTGAAATCAAAACACATGTCGTGTATAATATCCTATACCTATCTTTAGCTGTTTACGAAATATTGACAGTTGAAAGTCGGGCATTTTGACATTTTGACAGGCTTTAAAATCTAAACCGCATGAGATCAAAGAAAACGGTTTGCACATCTCTATCTTAGGTTTTCATAAGCTATCGAATGACAGTGGCTTTCAATTTAACCGGAGGTTTAAAAGTTCCGGTTAATTTTATTCGCGGGTTAAATTCAAAGTTACTGTCATTCGATAGCTCATGAAAACCTAAGACAGGAATATGCAAACCGTTTTCTTTGCTCTCGTGCGGTTGAGATTTTAAAGCCTATCAAAGTGTCAAAATGCCCGACTTTCAACTGTCAATATTTCGTAAACACCTAAAGATAGGTATAAGGTATTATACACGAAATGTGTTTAGATTTCTCTAGAGATTCCAAAAATGCAGTAATATACAGGGTGTTCCATTTAAAAAATATAGAGTAGGCTGATATGTCAGAAAATCGTTAGTGTTTTGTTTTATATGTAACTTAGAAAAAAACTTGGCTACCAACCCTACATTTTGCTTTTTTGTTTAACTTGGTATCTTTAAAAACAAAAAGGTTACAGCGCATCAAAATGTTATCAAGATAAATTGAAAGCACGGTACATGTTGCTCCGATTTAGCGTAATTGTGCACTTCATGCATAAATTAGTTCGTGAACTATAGCCAGATCAAAAATCTACTTTCATTTCACCATCTTGACAATATTTTTATCTAGCGAATAGAATGAAAAAGCTGTTACGAAAAAATATGCAAAATCGTACATAATACGTTTATAAAATGTCCAGGTTGCTAAGAATCTATATAAATCAAAATTATGTACTTATATAAGATATTTTTTAAGCTTAGAAGAGAACAACTAGATAAATCAAAAATTTCAAAATTATTATTGCAGATCTTCACAAGTTCGTCTAAAACCGTAACTACTTGTGCAAAATAAAATCGCATATAAAAAAAACTTTTGTTGTGTATAGATCTTGTTAATATTTGAAGATTATCTTGGAGCTTATATTCTATAATAGTTATATTCATGTGAGTTTATTTCAATATATTATATGTGTGTCATAACGTTAAAAAATAAATAATTTTCTACATAAACGAGTTGATTTATTGATCGTAATTTATCAAAATAATATGTAACTCAATTATATTTTTCTTTCGGTAATTGACGTTTCTTTCAAGAATGCTGTACTTACTACAAGTAATAACATTCACCATTCCTAATTTCACTTCAAAAGACATTTTTAGCTATTTCTTTCAGGTGTAATGTTTAAATACTTATCTGGCTCTCTTTATGCAGCTTTTTGGATCAAAAAATTGGTTATTCTCTACTCGAAATAAGCAGTATTTTATAAATCATATATTTTGTAATGAGTTTAAATAAAATAGTAGGAGAGAGTAACAATTTTAGTATATAACGTCCCAAAAAATTTGAGTACGGCTCACTTTACTAATGATTGCCGGGGGGTCGACGTCAAGCTAGATTTATTTATTTCCTTCCCACTACATAGTGATAAAGTTGGTCCTGGCTTGTCAAAGGTGCTGTGCTTAAGTGTTGCAGCTATATTTTTCTTTAGGCTATGGTATAAGCTTCCATCGCTCCGCCAAATCGCCATGTCTTGGATTCGTCATTTGATGCGCTCGGCAGCCTGACTTCACAGTGGTTCAGCATCCCACCACTGTACAGTGGCTCACACACAACGCAATATAGACATTTTGCGGATTTTGAATTAACATCTAATATTTAGCTTTAAATACCACTCAATAATGTAGAACTTGAATATTAAACTCAATTTTAAATTATTTCGCTTAATTTTGTGCGTAATTCTATAAGTAGTACCATAATAAACACAGATTCTAATTGGCTTACAAAAATGTAATAAAACCAGCTTAGGTATTAAAAATGAAATAATTTTATACTCAACATCAGTATATCCTTTAAGCCTTTTGAGTTTCAATATTTACAATTTAATTAACACTCTAATATTACAATCTTAAATAAATATGTTCTCTAATATCATTTGATTATGCTTAAATTCCAGGCTATCTGCCGAAAGCAAATAGTAAAATAGCTTTGAGAACTACAAATTCAATGAATTAAAGCCGGAGCAGGAGATATGTATTCAAAACACACGTGGGCCAGTAATTGATTCATATTAGGTTACACTCTAAAAGCTATTTACACATCATTGATTTAACAATAATAGTATTATGGGTATTTCAATATGTTTAGTAATGCCATGAAGTGGGTGGGTCACTAGATAGCAATTTGTTGGTCGTTTTATTGCCTATTTTGTCAACAGTTTACAGTCCCAGATAGCTTAGCACTCTTAAATATTTGTAACTAAAGAAGGCGTACTCCAATGTTTGTCAATCTACATTTCAAAAATGCATGCAGAAGAAAGCGGTCTTGTCTTTAAATAAGGTATGAAAAAAAAACGTAGGTACATTCAAGTTTTCGTCAACAGAAATCCGTTCGAGCGACGCGATGTTGTCTGTTTAGTCTAGCTTCGGTCAACACAATATCTGGAATTGGAACTGTCATCTGTTTCTATCAATTTCCTTTACCCTTATAGCCTTTCGAAAAGGGAGAAGGGGACCACACATGTGATTACTTTTTCTAAATGTAAATCCTAGAATTAGGTGGATTTTAAGCACGAAGCCTCAGTTTTGTTTCCGGAATACGTTCGTCATCAAGGATCATTACTTAATTAATTATTTTTATTTAAATAATCTTGTATTTATCTAATTTTATATAATGTATGCGTTGTGCGGGTATAGCAGACCTCAAATACAAGGCGTTTTTTGGAGTTACTAGTGTTTCAGATTCGATCTTGGTCTTGGTGCTCTTAGGCACTAAAATTTACCATAGGGCTAGTTCTAAAGTCATTTTGTAAATAAAACATAAAGCTTTAGCATTATATGAATATTTTATTAAATTGCTTTACTTGAAAATAACTAGAACCTCATAAATACACAAAATATAAACATTAAATGATTGTTCGTAGTCAGTGCTACGATATGAACAATATCAGTCGAGGCAAGTTTCGACCTTGAAGAATATGACATAAATAAAACTCTTAAAAACTAAAGCAATGTATAAACGGTTGTAATACTATACTAATATATGGTTATAAACATAACCTTGAAGCTATGTACAGTTAAATGTTTGTTAAGAGTTCCTGCGGAACAGCCACGTATCAACGATGTTAGCTGATTTAGCTTTGATATGAAATACAATAATATACAAGCAATAATAACAGGATTAATATTAGAGTCCACCTAAAAGCTAATATGTACACTATGTTCACCATTGACGAGAAACGTTCAATGCTCAGCAGTTTATCTTCCAACACTGGGAGAGTCGCTTTGAAAAACACTTGCTAGGCCTCTTGCTAGCTTCTATGTACAATGTAGTTTGATTTCTTGCAAACGTGAATGACTTGAATGTAGTAGTTTGAATCTGGTATGCAGTTATCGCATAATAGCATGACATTGATGCCCTTGTGAGTGCGGTTTCTATACATGCAAAAATGATTACTAAATATGCTATGCTGGTAGCATAAGTAAGCTGAAATCCGTGTAGGGCATATAGCCTTGTGAAAATTGAGTGCATTGGCAGACTAGTGCCGTTTAATCCTTATATGAGAATAAGGTATGAGTACGTATGCAGACTAGTGCAGAGTAATCCTTATATTAGAATAAGGCAAGAGTATAGCAACCCAGTGGTATACTCGTGATAGAGAATGTTGAAAAACCCATGGGCAATACCATTGGGGACTGTACAGCGCATCGTACAGCCTTTGAGAGAATGTGAATGTAAGCGTGTGCGTTTACTTACTTAAAATTCCGAGACAAGACCCGATTAAGAATTGTCGTTCGAGACAGGGCTCGATTGTAGAACTCCCATGGATGAGACCAATTGGGATGCCATTGCACGGCGTGAGACTCGTGAGAATAATGGCAGTCAGTTTGCCGATAAATACCTTTTTGTAGTAAGTAGTGGATAAAATTCCGCTTTATTGCATGTTGCCGAAGGTTTCAAACCCCAACATACGTTTTTGTAGGCTTGATATGACGATGATTATGCCTGGATATCACTATGTCACTTGAGTAACGAACTAGAGAGATTAGTGAGTCTCAAAACGTGAAAACTGTCCCGACATGGCGGCTTGGCGAATGCGCTGTGAGATGAGTAAACGTGATTACAACAGATGGCGCTAGTAGTATCGCCGGAGTAGAGCGGGAAACGTTATGATTGGTCGGAGGCCTTTCGAGGACGCGTTATTTTTGCGTTCTAGTCTAGTTGATGCAGTGGATAAACGTGGTAAACAAGAGATGGCGTTAGTAGTATCGCCAAGGTTTTAATTTCTCTTTGGAATGCCAGCAGTGGCGTAACATGTAAAAATTGTATAAAACTAAATCGTTAGATTTGAAAACGTGTTCAAAATGGTTTTTGAACAACCAGATTTATTGATTTTCGAAATTGTTTGTTTTACTCTTTTATTTTATTTATCTTAGCCATCGCAAACGCCTTTCACCACTTATGTTTAATTTAAATTTTCATTCCTTCAGCTTGTTTGAATTTTTGATTTTCCCAAATATGCGGGGTCGATTAAAACATTTAAAAGTCTAAAAATAACCATGTAAATAACCATCTCATTTTAAAACAGTTAACTTTATTTACCTTATCTTGTGATCGCTACCTAATAGTGAAAGTTAATTATGACTATATACCGTCATAAATGCCATTACGTCTTGTTATTCATGAATCCTCTTTGATTCATTATTCTTGATTAATTATAATTATCTCTTTTTTAGAATCGTGTCGGTTGACGTTTTGATTTGATATTTTACCTTTCGTCGCCCGCCCGCCACCGCAACTTAAGAACCACGTATCATTAGTGCTACGCATCGGAGACCTAATGATTGGTACTCGAATAAGCCATGTATCGACTTATTATTTATGAAAATTTGTCATTAAAATCGGTTGCTCTGCGCTTACATTGAAAATTGCATGTATGTCGTAGAGCCTACCGACGTCGACGTTGTGCCCAATAATGGAATTGAAATCACAAATTATCAGTGGGTTCAGATTTCATTCGACGTCATTAGTCCGGAGGAACAAATTGTCCTAAAAACTCAAACTTTTTGAATATGCCTGCTTGAGTGGGCGGAGCATCGACTGCAACTTCTACGAGTTTGGCAGCACTTCAGTACGCTTTGGTTAGTTTACTAACCCAAACTAATTAGGAGAATGTTTTTAGAAAAATGTTGTGAAAATTAGTTAAGTGCCTATTTTCTTTGTGACCGATATATTTTATTAAATAGGGTAGGATATATCATGTCCTTAGCTGGTTGATTTAAAAATTAACAGGAAAGTGTTGTTAGTGTGGAGCGTGTGGCACATAGCTAGTTCAGTGACGAAACTCCCTGTAGAATTGCGTGATTTGTCTAAGGAACAGAGACTTAAGAGGCTGATTTGTTCGGCTGCAAAAACTCTGCAAGATAAGGTGCACCAAAATACTTCATCTAAACTTTATCTCCAACCGAAAGTGTCCAGCTCCAACTGTCTTACTTTAGAGACTATAAACTCAACACCTGTTAATTAGTTGAAAATCGACTGGATCGTGATATAATGAATTGAGACAATGTTTTCCGGCAGAACTGAATATAGAAGGAGTAAAGTTAGAAACACAGCATCGGAAAGTTTTGGTATCACTGTAATCAGATGTGACGCTGAGAATTATAAACATAGCAATCGAGTCTTGATGAATTTCGATTTGATGAAAGCTTGAGGCAAGATCTAGTGTTGTAAAATAGTTAGATCGTCCGAGTCTGTCAAGAATGTCCGAGATATTAGGAATCAGATATCGATCGTATATTGTTTTTTCATTTACCTTCAGGTAATCGACCACCATTCTCCATTTTTGTCTTCCAGAGGCATCTGCCTTCTTGGGGACTATCCAGACAGGTGATGACCACGTGAACCAGATGGGCGTATGATGCCGTCATCTAATCCTTCTTATGGACGTATGGGTATCTATAAGTCTTCGTGTGTGTAGGTATTTCATCATTTGTTTTGATTTCATGTTTAATCTTGTTGGTAAAAATCAACTTATTATTAGGATTATGAAAAATGTGTGGAAGTGCCAAAATACCTTTCCTTAATGCGGTCGTTTTCTCAGAATTACTAACCAATGTTGTTGTTTATGTTTTTGATCTTCAGAAATTCTAACTTTTCAACTGAATTCTAAGTACTACAAAGTCAAGTACACTTTTGTCAAATTGTGTAGTTGCTTGTGTGTGGATAGCTGTAATAGTTGTAATTTTTGTCCCGGATTGTGAAATTTGTGTTGTTATTTTTTTAACCTCAAAATGTCTGGCAAATTCTTTAAGTGCAATCAGCCCTGTATTTTCAAAGAACTAAAAAATTTAAGTGACACCTGTGACTATTGTAAACAGGTTATGTACAGGAAATGTTCAGAGTTTTCGTCAACTGAGATCAGAACCTTGGCATTGTCAAATCGGGTGATGCCTTATATGTGCCGAACATGTGTACCCAAGCTGAAGGATATTTTTAATCTTTCCACTCATGTTTCCTCTTTGGAGGGCGAGGTGGCTGAAATCAAGGCTAATATACTTACTGTCCTGGAAGTTGTAAGTGAAGTAAAGGGGCTAAAAGATGATCTGAAGCAAATGACTCAATGCTTCTTTAGACTAAATTAAAACTGAATTATCCACCATAAATGCTGGTTCAGTTAACCGCAACAGACAGACTGGAGTTTTTCACCATACAACTGCGCCTAGTGATGTATGAATGAGGTCTCCGAGCGACAGGATAGATCATGTAATTTGAAAATCTTCCAGAGACAGGTCAACAGGAGGATCATGCTGCTACTTTGTCTCTTATTAGAAATCTAGTGAAGAGTGACATCCAAGTGAAAAGTTTAACCCGCATCGGTAAGCAGAAGAAAAATGGGTATCGATCATTGAAGGTTACCTTGCACAGTGCTGATGATGTTCGTAGGGTGGTCAAAAGTAAGAGAAATCTTGATAAATCAAAGAAGATTTTTATTGATCAT
>JAEQML010076545.1:0-13306 GCA_016904865.1 Pissodes strobi
TAGTTAACGGATGATATTGACGAGTTTTGCAAGTAAAACGAAGTTAGACAAATTAGCATTAAAAAGAAAGGATAAATCTTATCTGAACTGGAAAACCTGAACTGGGGTATGTCCTTTCACGCCCTGAAAAATATCCTTATATCCCCAAAAATGGGTATTTGGTGATGTCCAAATAAAATCAAAATCGACAACCAAAATGCACCACCACTTGTAGTGTTAGAAAAGTTCCCAAAATGCCCAACCGGACTGGATTCCTATTTACGGCTTCAAAGTCGTGGTGAAGGAGCTCAAGAATTCGTATTAAAAACCGCAGATAGAAACGAAGCAAAGAAAAAAAAAGACCATAAAAACAATTACTTTTTACTTGTATCATGAAATACTGGTACTGGTGCCACAGTTTAAACCTAACATTCCACAGCTTGACTTCCCTGATTTTGGCACCAAAATGTCAATAAATAATACAGTACGTAAACACTCTTTACTCAACTGAAGAATAATATGATAACATCAAAATGATTGTAATACATAAATATGCATAAAACGTTAATTAAACATAAATTGCCGGACCGATAACAACCTATATTGGCTCGACTTCTCGATTACACTGACAGTGACACTGTTTCGCAAAATTTCTTATCTCGTATACTTTCGTGGCTTTGATCAGGTACGCAAGAATTAGGGTTGGTTTATATTTGAAGTTTGATTAGTTTCGCATTTTTCAGCACCTACCTTGACGGGAGAATATCCTAGTTATAAATGTAATAATCATTCTAGAGATATTGGCCCCAATTGCAACTAAATAGCTGGGTAGGCTTCGTAATTCAGGACCTCAGTACCTTCCAGCGGCGTCTGGCTAACAACCTCTTCAGTTTTAAATGTATCGTTACAAGTGTGGAACTACAAATTGTGGCACGGGAGACAGTAATTTAATTTCTATTATACTAATAAATGTTATACAGCATAAATCGGTTTAGGAATTTAAATCGAGGGTTTCTCTGCCGTACTCTTTCCCTTCGTGAATTCCAGGCTGAGTCCGGCACGTTTTTCTCTAATAAATTAGGTATATTAGGAACCTGTGTTTTAATATATATGACGCATCTTTCCAAGTTCTGTAAAATATAATCATAACACAACGTAGGGATTGGCTATTTTTTTAATCTATTTTGACGGTCATTGGCTAAATAAAGACAAAGTACAACTTACCTATCTCATTCAACTATGCTGAACAGACCCGGGTATATTATACTACAGGTGCTTAGTAACTAATTGAACTAAACTTGTCTTACGTACCTCTAGCTCGTCCTTTTCGTCGCTATCGTTCCCATCTCTTTCACCTTCTGTACTTTGGTCTTGAGAACCGTCCAGACCTTGGTTAGTCTTGCCCAAAACGCCAGCATAATTTGCAGGGTCTAGCCATACCAGATATTTCCAGCAACGCCTAAAAAACGAACAATCGACCATTAGGCTCATGTACACTTGCAATATGTTAAAACTGAAGGTTTGTTACCTGTAGTTGATTTCTATGCAATGGAACAGTTCCTTGTTCCTTATCGAGCTGACGACGAACTCTACGCTGGCCAGGCCATCTTCCACGTTGTTCTTCTTGGTGCATATCAAGATTTTGTCGAAATTGGCGTAGACAATTTCGCATCCTAAAAAAAGGAAACGATAACGTCGGGTTACAATTGACTTTATAAAAGTTGATTGCACTTCTAATAATTATTTTGACCATAAATTGGAACGGACCACGTATGATATATGAAAAATATAGAACATATCTACCAGCGCTAATAATACGTACCTAGTCTCTTGAATTCGGCCACTAACTGAAGGAAAAGTTTTTTCATAAGCGTTTGCAGGGTCCTGAGTAAGGCCGGTTCGTAGAGTAACGCTCTCGAGGACCTCAACCACCTACAAATTCATATACAGGGTGTTACAGAATGTTGTGAGGATTCTACATCGAAAAATATGAAAAAAAGTTCATATAAACATGGGTCCGCAAATGCTCCGTTTTCATGATACAGGGTGTTTTAGTTGACAAGTCTCTATGTTTTGCGTTCTGGTTAAAAAAAAAAAATTAGTATGGCTTCCTGAAAGCCACATTAACTTTGCTGAAAAAGAGCCTCTTGGACCTTTTCCTTCTGATACACCTTTTTTAAAATAAAAATTATTTTACTAAGCAGTGCAATAAAAGTCCGATGATTTATTATTGTACTACTTTAACAAAATAATTTTTATTTTTTAAAACCGTGTATCAGAAGGAAAAAGTCCAGGAGGCCATTTTTCAGTAAAATTAATATGGCTTTAAGGAGGCCATATTATTTTTTGTAAAAACCACTGGCGTACAGTTTTTTTCGCTAAACATAGATTTGCCAGCACGAACGCCACTGATGTAAGAGCTTTGAAAAACAATTTTGTACATGTAAATGTGACCTAATGATACATTTGCATGCACCAAAACTCATATCAATATCTCAAGGGGTTTTCGATAAATGTAAAATGTAAACTATTAAAGATGGAAAAATTTAAACACCCCGTTATCAGGGAAACGGAGCATTTCCGGGCCCATGTTTATATGAACTTTTTTTCATATTTTTAGATTTAGAATCTGTCCTTAAAATTTCCTCACAACTTTCTGTAACACCCTGTATAATTATTTCCAATAATGCAGGGCCCACACTGGTGACGACTGTTGCACGGAAGCGTATAGAGAATTTCCCTTTAAAACTGAGTTCCTGGGAGTTTTTGCTTGGGTATGCGTTTCTGGTATGGGGAGGTTTCTCCCAAAATGACCGCCAAGATGAATGCCTGGCCCATATGTAGTTTTATCAGAAAATGTCCTATATTTCGGAAACTATTACTCGTAGCTCAAAATCGGAAAGGACTAACATTGATCAGTAGATTATTTTTCATTAGATGCGTTAAAATTTATATAAAAAACATCATAATTCAGTGAAATATATGTAATTTTTGTTGTTTAGAGTCGTAAAACGTCTGATTTTAATCGTGTTTTGTTTTATTTCAGATTTTTAGAAAAAAATTAAGGGAGTACAACTAATAGCAGTATCAAATAAACGGAAGAAAACCAGTTTATCTAAACTTTGTGTTTTATGTGAAAAGAAAAATACATGGGACTGTAAATGGGCGAAAAAAATTAATTGATGCTTGTGTGACGATGTCGATTTAAAAAAAAAATTAGAAGATGGAGAAGTGTATTATCATCTGCTATAAAAAATTCTGTCAGCGCGCACAAAGAAGAAACCAAAACTCTGAGAGTTCTGCTTCCATAAATCGCACCGAAGGCACTGGAAATGGGCAAAAAAGCACTGTCATAGGGAAAAACTTGAAGAGGGTAAACTTTGCATCATCTGTGGAAGCAAAAAGTGTAAAGGTGATGTTCAATGTCGGGTCTGTGAAAAGGAAAGGGCAGAAAAGTTGTTGTTTGTCACACGATACTTTCAAGATGAAGTATTTATCAGGACAAGCATACTGGATGATGTTAATAGTGTACTTGCAGCAGATGTTTTATACCACTCTTCCTGTATGAGTAATTACTTATTAAAATATACAAGAAGCGCTGAGCATTTTGAAACGCTGTCCAACAACAACACAATTAGAGAGGGGTTTCAAAAATTAATTTCTTACCTAGACTTTTCCAAAAATGATTGTGAACTGTCTCAAATTACTGGCTCTATGAATTCAATCTGTCAACTGGATAATAAACATTTTGGCGAAGATGTAACATTTGCATATCCAAAAGAACGATCAAATTCCCAGCTCGTATTTTTTACCAAGATCAGTACAGAAAAAGTTGTTCAAAAATTAGTTTCTTCTAATAGTTTAAATGATACTGCAGAACAATTATTAGCGAATGAGCTTTAAGAGTATAACTTTAATCCTGACAATAAATTCTGTGATGAACAAGACTTAGAAAAGATCCTTCTAAGCTTTCAAAATATCAGATCTACGCTTTGGGATCAATTTTTTAACCAAATGATGGGATTATCATCACATCGAGTTGACAACAACAGTCAAAGAAAGTCTGATACACTGTTTCAGTTTGTAACAGTTCGATTTTGCCAACTTTAAAATTTCATTTATATGCCGCATTTAGGGAAAAATTATGCTGTATTTTGCACTCATCGGTTTATTAATTCTGAATTTAATAATTCGCTTGAAATTGTCTCTTTTCTCAATGTAAAATTAACTATATTTTAAGTATAGGTTAGCTATATATTTGTATTCTTAATCGATGTATGTACCTTATTATTAAGTTAACTTGGCTTGATTTGCATTATATTATCGTAAACAGCCAGCGAGTCGAATACATTTCTAAAGAATTCTGTTAGCCTGCAAATACGTTGCATTTGACTTATTGAACCATAATTTAATTTCAGTTTGAATATTCTATTACCTTTTGAGAACCCTAGGTTGATGTTCCGGAGATCGTTTTTGGACCTCTGCTTTAAATATATTTCTTGTTTGGTACGGAGGACTAGTTTTTGTGTGGTTCATGCCAAATAATAGGAATGGGCTACGTATCGCGCGTTTTTCATTCTCGATTTAGATTTTTGAAGGTTTATTATTTCTGTTAGAGCATTTCCTAGCCTTTCTGGAAGAATGTAATTTTAGCTCACTATTCGTGGCTTCCGCCGTCATTTATCATGATAATAAGCGAGAATTAAGGCGTCTATTTTCTTAAAATTATTCCTTGTATCGAATCACTCGTCAAGTTTTCAGCCCATTACTACTTGTGTCGCCGTATTTAATTTAAGGCAAATTGACGGAAGACGGAACGTTGGAGAGGTCTTTTCTAGTTTGCTCGCCTGGGGAACGTTTGCCAGTATAGCGAGAAACTGTACGTTTTGAGTATTGTGATATAATACAACCCTTTGATAGGGGATTTACTGTGTGGTTTCTGTTTGTGTTTTAACACGACCGATTGTTCTGGCTCTACAAGCTGTACTAGGTAAGATTTTCTCTGGATTCCTTTTTCTGTGGCCTATGAAGCACTTGACCGCCATGTTGCTAAATTTTTTTGTTTCCATTATTTATAGCGGCTTCCACGTTCGTCCCATAAGACCGAGACCGTCGAATCTCTTCTAATACACCCTCAAATCCGAGTCTGAGGTAAATATCGCTACCATTTTTGCCTAAATTAATGAAATTGATTGCTTATCTACCTTTTACTTTTTTTGTGCACATAACGCCATTTGCTTTTTCCCATGTGTTATCTTATCTACTCCATTTTATCTGATCCGAATTTTTATTTTAATCCAACTTTAATTTTGATCATATGGGGAACTTTATATATTCTTTTAGGGGTGATTCATATCTATCTTTTTATATTCAAGTTACCTGAACCTTAATATCTCTTTTATTTGCTTTATTGCACTATAAGTCCATGGGTTTTTTTTGTCTGGGAAAATTTGTTTTATAAAAAAGATGTATTTATGCAAAGAGGGAGGGGGTCTATGAATTTTTTATTAAAGTAAAGGGGCTTCATTTAATGCGTACTGGATTATTTCAGGGTTCTTCTGCTGGGCAGAAGTTTACTTGATGAACCAATTTCTTCTGCTGGGCCAGAACTTTAATTAAAGAACTGCAACTTGTTCTCTAAAAGGCCGGAAGCAGGTCCACAACTTTTTTCCCTGGAAGGCTGACGAAGGGCCTTAACTTGTGGTTCCCGCACTAGAGGTCATCGACAGAGTTCGACGACGGGATTTGGGTATAAGTTTTGTGTCTTATGTTTACTCTTCGTTTGCTTTTATTGATATAAATCAAACATTGAATTGAGGTAGCTCATTGATTTTAATGAATTTAAATTTACATTTATTCACTGGTTTATCGGACCAGTTAATCTAATTGCTTTGAGTTGTTTTCTCATTTTAAAAGTTAAGTGCTGGCTGGATAATTTCATTCTTTTCATTCATTAGTCGGCAGATATAACTGCTCTGAATTTTATCTTTTTATCATCTGAATCAAGCTAACCATAGTTTTAATCTGATCTGGTGCTTTTATTAACTTCTCAAGTTTTTTTTTGATCTAATCATTGTGTCCGCTCATTGCGGCCTATTATCACCATCAGTGCAGCTATTAGCGCATGCATACCTAGTTGTAAGAAGCTTAGTCTGCGTCAAGTGATCACTTTGATAAGTAGTGTTTAGTGCATTTAGTGATAAGGCATATAGAACCGAGGTTTTCCAACTGAATTGGTCTCTGTACGTACAATCTTCATATTGTACTCTGTTTATTTTATTAATTACTTTAAGTCATTTAACATTCTTTTGTCTAGTCAACCATATTTTACTATAACCATTTTCTCCAGATAGATTGTTGCTGTGTTTGCAAAAAAAAGGATCTAGTAGCAAATATAGTGTCCCTTAAATTCTTAGATTGTGTTTTCTTGATAGATTAAGTTGGTTGATTATAGTGCTATTGTTTTCGTTTTCTTTTTGATAGTTCGAAATTAGGAACCGGTTAATTTTATGAGCGAATCTAGCCACTCGGTACAACACCAGCCGAGCTTTTTCCGTTTAGCTGGCTAGAACGGGTGGCGCTCAAACGACCCCACGACAGGGGCCGGGCTTTGCAATACGTCTCTCCGGGGCTAGGTTCATTTTTTTAAATTAATTGGGGAAAAAAAATCATTGGGTTTATTCACGAAAAAAACGTGTTGCAAGTTACTATACTTTATATTTCACAACGGTCTAAAAAAACTCGTTTCCACGTTTCTACAGCACAAGCAATTCATGAAACATGTAAATCTAAAACTTTTAGAACATCTTTTAATTATGTTGGCTTATGCTGTAGCTATGATACAGTTCAGAGAATAAATCATGCCTTTGCCGCAAGAGCTGTAAAACCAACGAATTCCCCCCAGGATAAGGTAAGACGTCGTTGTGTAAAACTATCGGCGGATCATCGTGTTCCTTTACCATTACACTTAGCAAGAGTTATGTCTCTTAGAGCAGCTATGGATAACTTTGACCATGAAGAGGATACAAAATCAGGCATTGGTGGCTCGCATGACACAGTGTTGGTATTGTTTCAGAATGTAAAGCAGAACAAAACTAATCTTCAGAGCCTATTTACATTTGATAAACGCCAAAAAAAAACTGAATGATATTTTAAACTGTCAAACACTCGTGCCGTTTCTTAAACCCAAATGAAGAGGAAACATTGATCCAGATTTCATCAACAACATCAACAATTGACCTTACATGGTCAATGGACGATTTTTATCAAATTATGACATAACAACTAATAGTTTTGTAGATAATAGCTTTGTACCACCATGGAGCGCTTTTAACTCATTAGTTACAAAAAAAAAGCTGCAAAAAACTTCTCAGCATGTAATCCAATTCTTCCTTTTCCAGCTACCAATCATGCCTCTATATACACTACTATGGTGAACTTTCAAGATGTATTAACACAGGTGTGTGGAGTGACGAAGGAGTGTAACATATAGCTAAGGAACTCCAGTTTCAGTTTCCTGTTAAATTTAAAAATACATTTCTTGGATTGGATTCGTTTCATACAACTAAAATTATAATAAACTGTATTGGGCAATATCTCAAAGATAGTGGTATTTTTGAAGCTTTAGTGGAGACCGAACTATTCGGTCCTAAAGTTGTTAAAAGTGCCCTACAATGTGATCATTACTCTAGAAGAGTTCGAGCGATAAACATAATATCAGAAGCTGTTCAACGAATCCAGTATCAACAGTTTTTCTTAAAATTTGAAAATAAAAAGTACCAGCCACTTTTTGACCACTTAAGAACTTTAGAAACCTTGTGCAAGAATAAGGACTGTATTAATGCAAAACAGACAACTGAAGACATAGCTGGCCTTCTGCGAGATATTCATAGTGACTTTCTTATCTTTATCAAAAATGGAGAAGAAAAGTCAAAACTTTTTTGCTATTAGAACATTTTTCTACACACTTTGTTTCCAATATTAAGCGATTTCATTAGAGCTGATAGAGAGGGAAACTGGGATCTTCATTTATCTGCATTCAAAAGAGCACTGCCTTTGTTTTGTGCGTTTGGTAACCTTGTCATTATGCACGATGGGGTTCAGTTTACTATGAACACTGTTTAAAACTTCCCGAGAAGTTTCCTCGTGTAATAGAGTGATTAAATAGAGGTGAATTTGTTGTTCAACATGGAGATAGAAAATGTAGCAGTGTTGGTATGGATCAGGGTTTGGAGATGTGGTACAACAAACCTGCTAAAGGCCAGGGTGGTATAATAGGAATGACCCGAACAAAGGAGGCTGTAGCATTACAAAACATAATCAAACATGAGACGTATTCAATAAATATGCTTCATAGAAAAATTTATGGAATTGTTGAAAATGATGAGTATGATCTCCACCACGAATTTTCGGAAACCATCACACAAATAGATAATCAGTGCATTGGAAAAGTGGTAAATTTCATAACCAAAAGATTTAATATTTTTCTTGCAGAAGAAGGACATGATCTTAATTTGGCGACAAATAAAAACATATCGGCAGAAGAAGCGGAATTAAAATTCAATTGTGTTCATAACGGGCAAACAAAATATGCAAAATTTCGTGAAGAAGTTTGTATAAAAAAATCACAAAAACTACTAGATACACTTTCATTAAAAAGAAGACACCAGAGTAAAGAAAACCCAAAACTTATTGATGTAAAAGTGGAAACGTCGAATGCTCAAAGAATAAGTGACATTTCAAGACTCTCATTCTGGCTACTCAATTGATAAACTGTTAACATTTGAGCTAACATCAACTTCCTTTTTTTGACTAAAGATGGCGAGCTTGTGAAATCAAACAAATCAGAATTGGTCAAAGAACGAAGTACCTCCCAATGTCACCCCAATACAGCCTGCCTAATTTTTTATTTCATGCTTCATGCTCGCACCATAGCAGCGGCTACTGCAAGTTCAATTAAAACTTTTGCTGAAATGACACTGAACAGAATAATTTACTGTGTGCCGTTTACTATTTTCATAAAGAGTTTAAAGCTAATAGTTTCAACGAACTTTGTACTTATTCTCGGGTAGGACAGAGTTTAAGATTTATTCCAGTACACGATGTATGTCAGGCTGTTTCAAACATGTCATTGAAATACTTCCTGCTATTCACTCACTGAGTGGATGTGACACTACAAGTAAATTTGGCGCAAAGCACGCAGCTATAAAAGTGGCTGAAGGCTACGCATACTTGTTAAAAGACTTTGGAAAAGAAGAACTGTCAAATACAATAATTGAAAATGCTGAAGAATTTTTGACAAGAATGTTATCTAAAGACTTTAAAAAAATTAATGAATTAAGAATTTTTAAGTACCACCGAATGAAACATTTAGATTTCACCAAACTTCCACCGACTTTATCTAGTACGGTGCTACGCATTAGGAGGGCATATTTAAAGGCTAACCAATGGTATAGTCTACTAGAAGATTTAGGTATACCTTATCCCGGTTACTATGGATGCGAGCAAATGGGAACAGGATGGATTCCTCAAATTATCGCCGAGCAACTTCCTCCTGATTTTCCGCATATCTGTTCATGTAAAACTTGTGCACGGTCAAATATCTGTATATATAGGAAGAATGAAGTTGAGTGCTTCAGGTTTTGTGCTTGTGAACTTTCGAAATGCCATAATAAATGAAATTATTTTGTAGTTACATTAAAATACTATTTGTTATTAATAGTCGCTTATTATGCTTATAATTCTTAGTTATATTGAAAAAAATTTGTTTTTAATAATAAATTATTTTTTCATTTTGCAATTTTTTTTTTAGTTTAAAACTTTTTTATGATTTAATACCATGTAAAATTATGCTCTTATCAATTTTGTTCTCACGTAATTTTCCGCCACTAGCGCTAGTTTTTGAGATATAGATCGTTCTCTGGTAAAACTACATAAGGACAAGGCGCCCATCTTGGGAGAAACCTCCCCATACCAGAAACGCGTACGCAAACAAAAAACTTATCCTTAGACATCCAGGAACTCAGTTTTAAAGAGAAATTCTCTATACACTTCCGTGCAACAGTTATCACTAGTATGGCCCCTATACTACAAGCCAAATAGGTATTGCCAAATAAGAAAAAAAATCTAAAAATGCACCCTGAGGCTAAAGGTACTGCCACTATATAAAACCATATTTAAAAGGTATCATAATAAATACGATTCTCAATATCTAATAAACGAAAGTTGATTATTGGGCCACCAACTGTACTAAAAGTGGTAATCTTGTAAACGCAAAAACCAGACACGAGATATAAGCACTGGAAACGATGAATCTACTCCGAAACCCAACGCTTACCTATAAAAATGCACCACTTGATGATTGGCATAGACGTTGTTATGCAAAGATATGTCCCTCATCCAGGCGCTCGCCATGACTCGTAGCACTTTGAAGGCTTCCGCACATTTGGCCGCCTCATTGTAGATAATCGGCGCGTTGCCCGTCAACATTTCGTCGATGGTCGTCGCCTGGTTGCTATCGAAACTGGTCGCGTTGCTGGTGCCCTCGATGTCGGTGACGTGGTGCGACTGGAGCAAAGTGTTGATCGCCAGACAGTCGATGTCCAACTCGACGCATACCGACGAGTACCAGCCGGGCATGTTGCACACTTCGCTGGAGCCTTCCTGACTGTCTGCCAACAACCTAAGAGAACAAGGTTCATATGCTATCATAGTTTGATCAATAGTCATCAAAAGGAGCATACAATATGAAATTTTGGTATAATCAATAGTTTTCTGAAATTATCTTTATATTTCATACTTCATTAAAACGCTCCATAACAAACAACCGTATAAATAAGCGCAAGAGTTAAGAAATATCTTTCATGCCACCTATTTAGACTAAGTATACAGTTTTTCAAGTGCAAGGCATGATCTGCTGAGCATTTTTTTTGCTATTAGTGACTTCAATATCATAATCTTAAAACGCCCCCTGTTACTTTGTCCGTGCATTATGTACTAAAACTCACACTCACCTGGTATCAGTCTCCTCGCTGCCCCCCAAATCCGGCTTGTCGAACGGGGAGCACCACAGCACGTGGTTCGCTCTTTCGAGATGTCGCGCGTAGAATAGATCGGCCCCGAACAGGGCCGGATCTTCGGGCAAATTGCCGACGGGGATGTGGAAGTAGCGACACTGTTCCACCATGATGTCCAGCGCGTACTCGCTGGCCACGTAGTGCCGAATTAGGGCCTTGGCGCCGATTTTTTGCCAGTCGAGGACGTTGTACAGTTCGTCCTCTTCCTGCAGAAAATAAGTGTCTTCATTGGCTATATTTAATTTTAGAAATCCCTTTGTAATAAAAGATATCTTATCCAGATGTATGCTCTTGAAGAATCTGTATTTTAAAGCAATTTTGGCGTTGAAAAGCGACGTGAAATTAAAACATGTAGAAATAAGGCAAAAAAATTCCAAAGTTTTCAATGCTTCGACTATTTTATGACTCTGAATAGATAGCTTTACTTTTGATTCATAATGGGAAATTTGAACAAATATGTAGATCTGTACACTTAATTGCTTGACATCTTATTGAAGAAAGCTTGAAGCTGGAACAATGGCTAGGAGCATCATTTGTTGGTGATTAGGGCGGGCCGGGGCCAATTCTGGTTGATTTTTATAGCAGATTTGCTGGTAAAATTTTAGTTTTGGGATTTGAAGATGGGAAAATGAGCTAGGATCGGATAAGTAACAGTTTCTGCCGATTTTATAGAAGATTTCGAGACGAAATATTCGTTAAATATTGAAGTTGTTGCAAGTAAATTCAAAATATACCTAGTACCTACAGAATAAAAAAATATTTGAATTTTATAATATTAATCCCGCATTGTTGAAGTTTTCACATATTATGTCGTGTGATCTTAAGCACTTTTTTCATATAGATTACAAATTTTAAATAAATGTACTTTTTGCATAACTCCGGTATGGCTTCTATTTCCAGTAGGCTGGTAACTCCAAGTAGGCTATGAACTGTCATCTTCATGGCCGTTTGGCCTAGATCAATTTCTGATTGGTCAGCGTTGTTTCCATGGCCTGCTACTAAATAAATTATTTAGCAATTGAAACTGAAAATGGTTATATACCAGAGCAATACAAAAAGTATACAATATATTAATATATCAATATGCACATGACCATATTTCGATATTTCGAATCTTTTCGAGATTGTTAATTTGCAATCAAGCCTTCTAAAAAATCAGAACAAAAACATCGTATTTGATGTTTTTAGTTAGTAAATTTTAAAGCAATTTTGGCGTTGAAATTTTGATGCAATTTCACTTATTCATACACTCAAGAGCAAATTCAATTTATTAAAAACGCGAACATTTGAATATATTTTTAACATCAGAATTTCTCCGCTTACCCTGACGAATATCTGAGTCTGCGGGAAATCCCCGAAAGTCCCGATATGGCTCTGCAACAATCGTAGGTCCATGGTGCTCTGGACCGCCAACAGAGTGGGGCCCTTTTTCTCGTCTTTGTAGGCCTGCAACACTTTATTTAACAATTTGTACACCTGATTCAAGTCCGTTTCCACTCGTACTTCGAACTGAACCCCTTCGGGAGGTAGGAGATCTTCGGTAAGCGTCTCTTTCCTGAAAAAAGCGTCGACATTTTCAATTTTTGGCTGCGTGTATCGATTTGAATGTACTTACTTGGCTGACCGTTCTGAAGCATACAAATTTCCCATGTTGGGCATCAAATTGGTCCTCACCGTGTCGACTACAATGATCAAACATTTCTTGAGCGGAGTCAAAAACAATCCGAACATATGTTGCGGCTTCGACACGTGCCTACGGAATACACATCGTTTACACTCAATCTAAAATTGTACTTGCGATAAGATATTTACCTATGATGGTAGAAGAATATGTGTTTTAACGCGTCCCTAGCTAGATAGGATTGTTTGTTGAGCGAAACGGAGTTCAAGTCGTCGAGATGGAACGTGTCGAGATTGGCGACGGCCCTGGATACTTTGACCACGCAACTGGTGGACACGAGCGCTCTAAAAAGCAGTGACATCTTGGTCTCGTAGACACCCTCCACTGCTGGATCGGACATTGCCACTTGCAACTCTCTGTAAGCCGAAAATTGTATGAATGAATTACCACAGGCAATTCTTGATACTCACTCTTTGTTTTCCTGATACATTTCTTCCGGTACCAAATACCTGTAGAGATAATATACGTGTCTGGATCTCGGCAACGTTCGGTTGCATTTCTTGAATAACGCTCCCTCTTCGACTACTTTCGGAGTCCGCAAGTTCGCGTAGTATATACGAGACACGAGGAG
>JAEQML010076546.1:0-13305 GCA_016904865.1 Pissodes strobi
GACAGGTGTTGAGCAGCCAATCCCTCGATTTCTCATCCTCCGTGGTAACCAAAAACCACCCCGCCTCGGTTAAGCCGGAATTTCGGGAGTGGAGCTCTGCTTTGGTACGCCTCATTTCGTTAATGAGGTGCATCCTCAAGCGGTCCGCCTCTTCTTTGGTCACCTTCCCACCTTGTCTGTTAGACCTGAAAACAACCTGGTTGGCCCTCGAGGCCGCCGAACTGTAGGTGCCAGAACTGGGCGGGTCAGTTGGCCTTCCACTTGAACGTCCTGACTGGGTGTCTTTCCTCAAAAGAGGCGACACTCCCTTCCGGTGGTTCTTATGGGAAGTAGACCCGCCCTGTTTTGGCTTCTTGTGTTGTGTTCTGGAGGGGTATCTTTAGAGATCTGCTTTTTTCTCGACGGGCTGCCGCCAGGAGTGCTCTTCCCCGGATGTTTTGAGTAATCATCCTGGGTGGAGGAACCCCTGACTGCAGCCGGAGCTGTAGGCAGAACAATGGGCTTCAGCTTCTCTGCCGCTCGCCTGGCGTCGCGTGTTTTTGGCCCTCTACTCCTTACCTGCTGGAAGCTCTGATGCTGCCCACGGGGCCGGGCTTGGGTATTGCCTGGCGACGGTCCAGCCTGGTTTGCTCTTCTTTCCTCCCTCAAGCGGTCTCTCAGTTCTTTTCTCCTTCTCGTCCGATTACGATTTCTGGCCTGCTTGCGTTCTTCTTTCTGCCGCAGCATCTCCTCTTCAGCTGCATCCGGTCCCGCCTGGTCGAACCTAGGTTCCGGTCCGGTCGAGGACATTCTACACGCATCTGATTCAGAGGTGCTGGCTGGTGAATTTAACAGCTCCTCTTCCTGGATGGAACTCATTTCCATCCCGGATTCAGGGTGCTAGGGGTGCCTGTGGTGGTTGGCTCTTTTTTCGGTTTGACTTTCACTCATTCTAAAAAAAAACGGTTTGCGGATCAAGTGTTTCTCTGTATTTGCACCTGAGTGCGTGTAAGGGGTGTATTTGCGAAAAATAAGGTGATGGTATTGAAGGACTAGAGAGAAGCCACTTAACAGACAAGCCGGGCTACGAGTCAGCATGGTCAGGATAGGTCCTTGCAGGATGGTCTGGCAGCCGCGATTATATCCCCCCGACTGAAGCAGCAGGGTCTTACCTCAGGCGCTACCTGGCACTACTGCAACGATTGAGATTTTACGCTGGATGATAGGACAGCCCCCTACGCTAGCTAGGCAAGGGTGGGTCCCTGTACTGTCCGACGGCCTAAGGAAGGGCCTATAAACCTTAGTTGTTATGTCGCTACCTCTCCAGATGGCTCCATTCGGGTCCCGGCCTCGCCTTCTCGTCGCCGTTACCGGTCAGCAAACCAAACCCTCTCTAGTCCTTGCGTGTCCCCCCTCCTCCTTGACTGGGCTTGGGACCATCTAGGCAACCGCTGAGACTTGCAGTCTCACAAGAGCGCTTGAATAGGCGGAGTTGCTCTTTTGGGAAAATCAATGTCTTTAAGGTGTTGAACCATGGCAAATAAATAAGGGTGAAAGTTGTGTTTTGCCAAAATTCTTTGTATTGAGCTGTTCGAGATTCCTTTCTGGAGAGCCACTTCTCTTATTGAAGACATAGGATATGCCACAGAATATCCCAAAATCGTAATTTCGACAATTTCATCCTTGACAATTGGTTTTCTTTTATTAATTTTTGCCTTAACAGTGCCGTAATTCTTGAAATTCTCCATTATTTGTCTAACACTGCACCGTGACGGTTTCCGTTTATCTGGATATCTTTCAGCGAATATCGCATTTTTATTATAAAAAAAAATGTTTAATTGTCAATATTTCGGAAACTATAAACATTTGTAATAAACAACTTTATACCAAGTCACCCTTATTTTTAATGCTAATCTGGCATTACAATTCTGCAAACTGGGACGATCTGAGGCAGTTTTACCTAGATTTTCCTTGGCTCGACGCCTGCTTTGCCACTGACGACCCGTCAGACTGCTGCGAAGAGATCATGCAAGTAATCTCCTCAGGAATGGAAGCATACATCCCAAATTCCATCAAGTTACCATCAAAAGGAAAGCCCTGGTTCGACAAAAGATGCGAAAGAGCTGTAGGAAGGAAACAGCAAGCCTATAAGTACTGGCAGTAAAATCAGACCGCTGAAAATCGCAATTATTTTATCGAAGCGAGAAACGAGTGCAAGCGTGTGATCGACGAAACTAAGGACAAACACAATCAAAGGATCAGGAATAAACTTTTGCAATGCCCCAGTGGCTCCAGGAATTTCTGGTCGGTAGCAAAGGCAGTAAGTAACAACTTTACAAAAACGTCTCTCCCACCTTTGACGGACGAACGTGGCATCACGGCGACTACAGCCAAAGAAAAAGCAAACATGCTCGCCAAAATGTTTTCATCGCACTCTACCTTAGACGTGCCCCAAAGCAAGACTCTCCCCACTATACCGAACATCAACACCACCATGGCAGAAGTCAAGTTTTCTCATCGTGATATTCGCAAAATCCTTAAAGAACTAGATACGCAAAAGGCATCAGGACCGGACGGAATACCTGCCATCGTGCTAAAGAACTGCGCCAACGAACTAACACCTGTTTTTTCCAGGCTTTTTTCTCTTTCTTACAGAAAAGGGATTTACCCATCCTCTTGGAAAGTCGCTCGAGTGCAACCTGTTCCAAAAAAGGCAAGAAAACCACGCCCTCAAACTATCGCCCGATTGCCTTGCTTCCAATAATCTCCAAAGTCATGGAACGTGTAGTCAACCAGCAACTACTCAAGTACCTCGAGAACAACAGAATAATCAGCGATAATCAATACGGCTTTCGCAAAGAGAGATCGACAGGAGATATATTGGCCTATGTCACTCATATATGGAGTAGGGCAATTGAAAACTACGGAGAGTCTCGAGCGATTGCGTTGGATATTTCAAAGGCATTCGACAGAGTTTGGCATGACGGACTGCTCAACAAACTGCCGTCCTTGGGACTGCCCGCCTCTCTCTGCAGCTGGCTGGCCAGTTTCCTTAAGAACCGATCCCTACATGTTGCAGTCGATGGACACATCTCGGACACATTTACCATCAACGCGGGCGTGCCTCAGGGCGCAATACTTTCACCAACTCTGTTCCTCATCTATATTAATGACCTGCTGATCGAAGCGAATAATCCTGTTTACAGTTTTGCAGATGACAGTACCCTTGTCTCCCACTTTAGATCACAAAAACCCTTACCAGCGACTGAGACTCATCACCGCAGACAGGAGCAGATTACAGCAATTAATCAAGACCTGGAGAAAGTTCAAACTTGGGGCGACCGAAATTTGGTCCAGTTCAATGCAGCGAAGACCCAAGCAGCAACGTTTACTAAGAGGGCCAATACAGCGGGCCCTGACATCATTATGGCAGGATCGACCATTCCTTCATCCTCGTCAATCGGGCTGCTGGGTGTCTCGGTCAACAGCAATATGTCATGGCATGACCATGTTGCTAACATCGCAAAATCAGCCTCCCAGAAGCTTGGTGCGCTATTTCGCAACAAGAAACTCTATACACCGCAGCAGTTGCTCTTGCTGTACAAAGCGCAAATAAGACCGTGCTTAGAATATTGCTCACATATCTGGGGTGCCGCACCAAAGCATACCCTAAAGCTGCTGGATTCCATTCAGAAGAGGGCTGTGCGTCTCGTCGGTGATCCGGAGTTGATCCGGAATCTGGATAGTCTGGAACATCGCAGACATGTGGCCGAGATGTCTCTGTTTTACAGATACTTTCACGGCAGATGTTCCCAGGATTTGGCCCACATAATCCCGCCCCTGGCAACTCCTGTCAGGCAGTCCCGACAGACGGCGGGAGCGCACCAGTTCGTCGTACAACTAGAAACACCTAGAACATCGCTTTACCAGAACTCCTTTGTCTGGCGCACTGCATCACTGTGGAACTCACTTCCAGGACATCTGTTTCCCACTAATTACAACCTACAAATATTCAAGAACCGTGTCAATCAACATCTTCGCACACACACCGCTCGTCGAGCGCCATAGGATCTACCTTTAGTGTGTGTGCCACTGCCATAAAAAAAAAAAAAAAAAAAAAAAAAAAGATATAATTAATAAAAATGGGGGTTTCCATTTGAAAAAATTGACTTTTTACGTCTTTTATAACTTCATTTTTGGCCACCCTGTATTAATTTACAATCAAAATATCCACTCAGTACACGAAAATAGGTCCCTTCCCACAAGGAATCCATCCCAAATTAAATAACAAAGGCTCTCTTATAGGAAAAATTGTTAATTATTTTAGCGCCTGCAAACGTCATTTTTGACATAAAATTCAAAATATGTCAAAAACGAACGAACGAAATCTGCCTAGAATCTCCCGTAGAATCCAAAAATGTAATAATATATAGGGTGTTTCATTTAAAATAAGCGAGTTGTCATCAACTTCCGGTATAACCGGAAGCACCACCATCTTGAAAATATTTTTGCCGGATTGCCCCCATCGACATTAGTATAACACCAAATTTACAAATTTTTTCTATGTATAGTTCTCCAGATATAGATCGCGTCGGTTCGTCGTGGGACTATATATGCAGGGCTTTAGAAAAGTTGGGAAACAGTCGATTATTGGCCAAAATATCAAAGGTAACGAAAAAAGCTTAAAACAAAAGTTTTAGGGTTTGTAAGTGTCTGCTAGGCAGTACAAATTTTAATTACAGAGTTGGTCGTAAATCTTGACACATCACTGTTCTATTTTTTCTAATTCTTTCTTCAATTTTAAGACATAATTCAACCGTTTTATCTAGTTTCGAAAATGATAAATAAACCATATTAAGTTTTTACAATTTATTTGACAAAAGAACAGTTATTTCCAATGGTAATCCCTAACTTGTGACACATCATTGAAAATAGGATAAAAACTATGAAATTTAGCCTAAACCGTAAATCGATATATCCAACCGTTTCCAAATGGAGGCCAAGATACTGGGAAATTTTGATGTTTAAAATGGAAAGCATTACATTATTTTGTTTATTATTTATTTATAAGGTGTTCAAACTGCCCCCCAACCATCGCTTGGCAATGGGCTAACCTTGCATAGACACCATCTATCACGTTATTCAATTGAGCTTCGTCGATAATCTGCTGCCTCAGTTCATTAACATCACTTGGTTTTCTTTTGTACACCCTGCTTTTTAGATGACCCCAAAGGAAGTAATCAAAGGGCGTTAAATCGGGGGGCCTGGCCGGCCACTCAATTGCTTCTCGTTTCCCGATCCACCTTAGGAAAAAAACTTGATCTAAATATGCTCGAAAGAAAAAATTTAGGATAGAAGTTGATGTCTACTCTTTTTTTCAGATTCACATTATTTTATTCATGTTAATATACTTACATAGCACTTACATACGTCAAGTATCAAAATTGGTAAAAACAATGTTCATTGGACAAGATTTAAAAAAAATACTAAACCTGTTCAATCTAAAATAGCAGAATGTTCAGGCGATACATAATTATATAGGTAAAATACCTTACAAAACAATATTACAATAAAAAAATTCACACTATAAAATCTCTTACTGAGAAGAAAGTCTTTGATAGCCGTTCTAAAAGCAATGGGAAGCATCACCCAAACGTGTCGGGGCAGCTTATTAAAAATCCTGACCCCAAGAAATGGATGGCCCGGCATCCAGACACCTTCTAAACCGCCTGTGCCCTCAGTTGCGGGTCTCATAAGAGTGCACATCCTCGTGTCTGTCGAGGCTATATAGGTTGTTTCTCACGTATAATACATATTCGAGAATAAACTGTGAGAGGACGATCAGGATCCGTAGAGACACAAAACATGTCGGTAAGATAAATTGGAAATAATCCTAACCGCACGTCTCTGGGAACAAAACAACACTACACTGATGGCACAATGGCCCCAAATTAAGATTGTGTAGGAGATATGGGAGGGCAAAATAGGCCTGTCTCAGCCCAGATTTAGAAACACTGCCAAACCAGAGACTTGTCTTTGGCCAAACAGCCTACGGAGTAGAAGGGTGTTGAAGTTTAGTATGGAAACCAAGGAAGACGTGTGATTGTTCCGTCTCAATCTGGAATATTGATTTGCGCTCAGAAACTTGACGGTGACATCATCCTCGAGTAGCCATCTCATGCAGAAGACCATGTTTTGAGTTTTTGCCACGTTTAGGAATAGGTTGTGTCGTAAGAAGTATCCATTTGAGAATGCTCTGTTAGGCGCGAATTTAATAATGGATTATTACGCTCTAAGCGCGAATCTTTAAGTAAGAACGGATTAGAGTGTTCAGACCTACTGACATATATATTTAAGTAGTTAAACTTTTTGACAACTTTCTTTTCCGAAAACCAAAAAATAAAAAAAAATAAATTTAATAAACTAAAGCTTATTTAATAAATTCCATATATGACAATTTGTCCAAATAGGAAGCTATGAATGATAACGACTTATTTTTTTTTATGGTATCACAAACCAATAAATAGCAAACATACATCAATGAGTATATGACAGTGGCGGCTGGTGATAATTTATTGCTGTGTGCTGCATTGTAAAGTGTAACTTTAAATTTATCGAATTATTTTCACATTTACATATGTATCGAAGATAAATAAAAAATACTAACATTGATTGTACCGAGAACTTTTTTTTATTCTAATTTTGGTTATTTATTAATAAAGCAAATGCTTAAAATTCTAAACCGGACACATGAAAGAAGAGAACATACTGAACATAGTCTTTTAAAGTGGTTAGATACATTTTAAATAAATTTTTTATTTTATTTTAGATACATTTTAAATAAAAAAAAAATTTAAATCCATACGTCTATTTTTTCATTTACAATTTTTTCTGTGAGTTTTGTATTAAAACGGAAAATGAATCAGCTCTTTTTCAACCGATAACATTGTCAAAGCGTTAAATCTCTCTTTTCGCAAAAAATGTTTAATTCTCTTCAAAGTCGAAAAACAACGTACTCCTTCTGCTTAGGATATGGGTCTTATAGTCATAAATAAAACTAATGTTATTATATATAATATCTTAACAAGTATATATAAATAATATCAGGAAAACTAATTGCGACAAAGGCTCAAATTAAGTAAACTACCGCAAATGCCCTGGCTACTAAATTCAACATAAATAACTGCGTTTAAAATCAAACGCGGCAACAAATCTAGCCGTGTGCTTGAGATTGGGCAGCACCACCGGCTATTGAAATCACCGTTGAAAACACGCGAGCGGGATCAGCGGAGACGCGACGACCAAAAGGCTCGTTGTGCTAAAATTCATATCGCACACCGAGCCGAATTATACAACATAAGGCGTTGGGTCTGGATTGACGGTGTAGTGGGTATGTTTATCTCGAAGATATTAGCGGCGCGACAATATTTTACTTTCCGTCCAGATAAATAATAATTTTTAAAAGAAAATGGCAAGTATTTATGTACTAAAATATTATTTTAATTTTTCTGTGATTTTGCTGTGTGCTGCAGCTCCTCAGCACATATATACGAGCCGCCACTGGTATATGAGCTAAACAACTTCGAGTAGCAAACGATTAACTGAATAGTTCTATTGCTAAGTATAAACTAACATCTAATACTATTATGTACAGCATAATAGTAGAGTGCCCAACGCAGTAAAAGCCTTCTGTAAAATGATTTCTGTGGGCACCTCGGGGTTACAAGCTGAAATTTTCACAGAATGAAGGCTTTATTATATTAATTCAAAATCCGAAGGTAATAAAGAATCATAACGGGCAAAAGGGCAGTACACCTAAAAATCGAGATTATTATATGAACGTGTAGGATATTAAATTATGAATATTTTCATATATAATTCATCTACATTTTTGTACGAATTATATTTTTTATCCTTGCTTGAAATATGCAGATTACATTGGCCCTTACGGAAAAATAAATCAAAAAATTGAAATATCTCGCTTCGAACCTGGGCAAAATCTGATTGAAATATACTCATTTTTGTATTCACCTCGCATTCTCTCCGAAATGAAGGCTCAAATCAAAAATTTTTATTCTTGCAAAAAGTTTGCCTTAAGTATTTAGAACACATAGGTGCATGAATACATTTTTTTTCTCTCAAATGGTAATGGAAAAATAGAATTAAATGTAAAAAAGTAATTTTCTTCAAGCAGCGACCGGCCGATCTCTCGCTTCCCGAGCACTCTAGTATCTCACTTTTCTTCATAGCTTTATCTCTCTCGCGCCTATTATACAATACAATAAGTGCTTTTACACCATTACGGGTTAGAATACTAATAATAATAACAGCTATTATTAATTGAATAAAGTCAATGAAGACATTTTCGATTATACTGAAATTTGTTTTTCCTATACGTTGCTAGGTAATAAAGAAGTAGAAAACAAATCATATACAATATTCAGCCACGGCCCTCTTCTATAACTTTCAAAGTTTGGTTTTTTAATAGACGGTTGAATTTAAAATGAATTTTCGTTTCAAAATCCACGACAAATTCGTCCGAAGCCACGGCTATCGTCCTAAAAAGATCGAATTTTCGGATGTTTATACAATTGTGTCATTTAAAATCGTTTTAAAACGGATTTTAGATGATAAAAAACATATTATTATTTTAAATTAAATGATCTGTCAAAAGTATTATTCAGATGTCCAGACGTTTAAAACAATATTGAGTCATAACCCTCTTCTAAAATTTGCAAAATTTGATTATTGACTTTACCAAATCAAAGGATGTCGGCCCAAGATGAGTAGCTGGTAAAAGAATAAGCTTTGTAGATTTTTTGTATGCAGTGAATTAATCCACAGTAGAGTGCCTCAATTCTCCCCCTTCCAATTTTTTGCCCCGTACCCCCTCCGGTGACTTTGAGATAGACCCCGCCCACTTGGTCTTAAGTGTATTCGACCTTGAATGGCATTGACCTCATTTCACCTTGAATGTCCTTGACATTTGATCTTGAATATCCTTGAGTTTTGTTGAAGGCCGCGCATACGACCTTGGGATTGCTCCAAGCGTGTATGACCTTGAACGTCTTTGCACTGTTTTGTGATGTCTTTTACCTTGAATGACATTAAGATAATTTGATCTTGAATGCCCTTGAGTTTTTGATGTGTAAACATCTTACGCGGCGGTATGAGGGTAAATCTCGGCAAATGGGACGGAAATGTGTAAACCGATTCTAGCCGCTAGGACAGTACTATATACAATTTTGCCTTTAAAATCGTTTTAAACGGATTTTAGACGATGAAAAAAGCATATTTAAAATGTAACGAACCGTCAAAAGTATTATTTTTATTATATTATATTCGCAGTGTATTTGGATCCATATCACAGCTTATTTTTAATGGACGGTTGAATTTAAATTGATTTTCGCTTCAAACTCCACGACAATTTCGTCCGAAGCCACGGCTATCGCCCTAAAAAGTCCGAATTTTCGGATTTTTACACAATTTTGCCATTTAAAATCATTTTTAAACGGATTTTAGACGATAAAAAGCATACTATTATTTTAAATTAAACGAACTGTCAAAAGTATCATTCAGATGTCCAGACCTTTAAAACAGTAAAAATTGAAAAAGCTGGTTATTGAATGTCCCAAATCAAAGGATGTCGGCTCGAGATTATAAGGTAAATATGCTACGTCCATATGTTAATATTATTCCTGGTGACATTAGATTTTCGTGTCGAACTTGTGCAGTGAATTAATCCGCTCCGAAGCTGCCAGTGCGTATTATTAAAGAATCCTAACTAATATTATAAATGCGAATATTTTTGTTTTTATTCTATGAACAAGCTAAAATGTACAGGTAACGGCCATAGCACGTTGAAAATGCCAGTTCTAGTCCGATCACTGGAGTTAAGCAACGTCGGGCGTGATTAGTACCTGGATGGGTTACCGCGTGGGAACATAACTTGCTGTTGTCATTTTTTTTACAACCGATCTCTTTATAGGATATGTAAATTTTTCTTTATTTATTTTTGTTTTAATTATGATAATGTTTAATATTATTGCTAAAAATGCATTTCTTTAATTACATACCTATATTATAAACACTCGTATGTTCGTATTTTTACTTTTTTAAACTCTGCTTTTGGAAACTATATGAATTTCAACGCAAATCACATTTTTGCGCTTTTATTCATCATTTTCAATGTCTCCCCGGTTGCATCTTTGCGAAGGACTGTGAATTTTTGCATTGTTTGTTCAAAATATTAATTTGTAAAATGGAACAGGGCGAAGCTTCGACAAGTCTTGTTTGTAATGGGGAAATTGGCGTTAACAGCAGTATCGCAACCGTTAAAAGAAAGCAATGGCGTGCGGAAATATTCAAATAAGCAAGTTGTTTTGTATCGGCTTAGAATTTTAATCAGTTTTTTTAGGTATTAGACATTGTCTTGTCGTCATTATAATCAATTATATAGCATTTGTAAATAGATGATCAATAACATTGCTCTCTCTGATCGCAATCAACCTTTGAGAGGATTTGAAATGCTACTTGAAAAGATATGACTGTTTTAGTATTGAGTATCCACTTTTACTTCATCTCTAATCCTAAATCAGATAACTTGTTTTTGTCGTACCTCTTTATCATACTTTACAATATATTATTTCTATGTGGCAGGTAGTCTAATAAGGAATTAAAAAGTAAAAGGCAAATTGTGTCAGCAATTTGCACTTGTAGATATCAGCTAACAAGAAGACAATTTCTTAACTTATCAATCCTATTGCATCTGAAAATATTTATTATTAAAAAAATTATATTAACAAGGTGTGCTTATAACTATGTCATCCTTAGCACGCAGCGGTTGTGACTGTTCCGTAACTGGATTAGCTTCAGCTTGGTCGTCATTCTGTAAAGAAAATATACCTACATAGAGGGAGAAGAAGCTATATGTTTATCGTTTAATACCTACGTATGATGCAATTATAATTACTTATAAAACGTAATCAGTAATCCCAGAGCCATAGTGTTGGAATATACAAAAGTACTACCTTTTGCGCTCGAGCAACGTAAGTTGGTTGTTTTGCGATCGTGTCTCTAGCATTCTCTCGATTTTTTGGTTCTTGAACGCCGTTCGTTTCTTCGGGACCAATATCGGGGCCACAGCAGCAGGTGCAACCGTTTCTCTCACGAGAATCCATAGAACACAGCAACAATATATCTGAAACGAAAATAATTCCTTTATTTGGCATTTAGGCTCGGTTTTCTAACGAAAATATTCACGTTATTATACAGCAGCTAGGATTTCGAACGTTTTATTGTGCCTGTATCTATATAAAGAAATTTCAATCAATAAATCTGATACTAACCCGTACAACAATCCAGTATACGGAAACATAAGCCACAATCGGTGCCATTTGGGCAGCAAAAATTTTCGCAACAGTTGCAGCAATCATCGCAGCCTCCGTCACAGTCACAATCATTGCAGTCGTCACAGTCACAATCTGAGTCGCTCATTGCCAAAAAAAATCAACACCTACTCCAGTAATAAGAGGGCCTAGTTTGCCGTATTTATATCACCTTAATGAAGTGAATCACCTACCTAACCTAAACTGGCTAAAAATAATATTAAGCTATGACATTAAAATGACCGCAAAACTTGAAAACCATGTGGAATAAATTTCCATAGCCAGAGTATATATACATATGGATGGATCTTCCTCTATTTCGAAAGGTTCTGCATACGATTAGGAAAAAAACAGACTTTATTGCGAACGTAACATTCCGGTATTTCTAGTAATTCAGCTCACCATATTTTCGAATATCATGGCTTTTCATTCTCTCTGCGTTTATCAGTGACGGCGCGACGGTAAAAACAACACCGAAATAATCTTAATTTTAAAGTATTTATTGCGCAAAGAAAGTTGAAACAATTGGCTGGGACGGAATTTTAGCCCACGAATGAAAAATTGAAGTTAACAGCACCCTAAACAAATGATATCAAGTTAAGTATAAACCTCGAGTTATGTCTGTCTAACCTGACAGGGTAAAAGTCGGCTTTAATCTTCAGCAAGCAGAAACTATATTCACACTTACTAATTTTTTTTTAGGTAGAATTTACTGCGTTTAAAATTGTATAAGTACAAGATTTTTTTTTGAGCCACCGGATCGATTAATATCTGGCTTTAAAAAATTTTAGGCTTTCACGTGGTACACTCAACCAAGAAGTGACGTAAATACAATTAAAAAGTTTATTGTCTCTATAAAAAATTTCGTTAAAATCGGTCCAACGTATAAATTCATTGTCGCAATGTATACTCTTTATAGGTTAATACATGTGTTGATTGACCAATGTAAGTTACATTGAATTTATGAATTTAGTTAATTGTTTCTCATTCTCCAGTTAATAATGCCATACATTGTGGTAATGTAAACGTTGAATGATTCAATGTAATTTTTAATGATATTAATGTGCTACGTACATTGAAATTATGTAAAGCTTACATTGGTTTTATAATTCATACATTATCTTAATGTATATTATACATTAAATTAATGTAGGCTTTGTATTGTGATAATGTACATCGTTAACTTGAATAATGTAAGAAATTCGTACTATTAATGTATCGTGTACATTGATGATATGAATATCATTCATTATTTTCTAACTTTTATTATAATATAAAATAAACTACGAAGATTTTGCTTGAGTAAATGCAGAGAATTAGAAAATAGGTAGATAGGTACCTATACGTATGCAATGAAACAATTTATTGTCACTAAACCATTGTTTTATTAATTGGACGTTCATAACATATTTAAACTATTATTAATAAATTAATTTGTGCGTAATACAAATTACTAAGAGAAGTTTATCCTATACACACTTTCTTTGTGAAATTAATAACAAATATTTAGACAAAATGTGAATTGTAGAATATAAATTTTGTGATTTAAATTTATAAAAAGTATTTCAATAAAGTTCCAAAGCATTAGGGCCTTTTTTGGGAAATCTAAATTAATATTATAAAATATTTTAATGCAAATATCTACAGCTCCCAAGAAATCATTAAAACTGAAGCGGATCCATTGATTTGTATAGGAGTGGATAAGCAATAGCCGCCTGTCGCACTATTCAAAAGTGGCAACCTATGGGCGAAAAAACAGGTTTCTGCGCATGACAAAATCGACGCAAAATGGAAAAACATAAACAAAGAAGATACCGTTTTGTCGTGCGCACTAAAACACTTGCCGTCTCAGCAGGCGTCGGTCAGGATCGAACTTGGCTTTTGTCTTTGACGTGTTTTCGTTTTGACGGCGCGGCGTTTTGAGTTAATAATTCGAGTT
>JAEQML010076547.1:0-13304 GCA_016904865.1 Pissodes strobi
TTTTTTGTATAAATATCCGGATTAGGTTACTTGTTTTTTTAGTTTTAAGAATAAAATATTTATTAATAAATATTTTTTTTCGAAGAAAGGGGGGGGGGGGGGGGGAAGAAGTTATTTTATATTTTGGGCATGGTCTGCAGAGCACTCTCGGTTTTAACTTTCTCATTTTAAGGGCTTATCGACGTCATTCTTTTTCGCAAAAATATTCCGTCGCGAAAAGCCGGGAAAACGGTTTTGGCATTTTCCGCAGTTTTCGCGCGGTAGCAGTAGGACGCCGCGCCACTTGCTCTGAATCGTGCGCGCGAGGTCCCCATCTAAGACCAGCTGTGACGTGAGCCCTACTAAACAATCTCACACAAAACCTACCTACCTCTGTTCCTTACTCTGCCTACCGCCATCACGAAGACGTAAAATCGTAGTAGCGAAGTACGACCGGAAAGCAGTGACGTATTCGCGCACGCGCATTACGGGATTTGAATTTCATCCGTGCAGGAAGCCTCGTCAGGTCAACTACCGTCGCGTCGTCGCACCGTATCCATTGTACCGTCATTATCCTACAATACCGTTAAACATTCGATCCTTACTGCCATCGTTTCGTGTCTCCGCAGATCTTTTTTTCATCAGGCCGCGTGTATCCACAACCCCAGATAAATCCACACCAGATGCAAAAGATCGGCAAATTCATCGCCAGCCAACTTTAACCTTGACGTGGCGGTTATACGCGGCCTGCACCAAATAATCTGGGTATGATTATAGAATTATTGTTCTTCAAAATTAAAATAGTTGGTCTGTACCAATTAAATGAAAACGTGTTTTGTTGGTGGACTGGTTCAGGAAAAATAAAAATTTGCAATAGCCATTCACTTTCTTTTTCCCCAACAGGCGGTCATGGAAATCTTGTGTTATTATGGCTGCTCTGACTTTTTTACACAAATTCCCTTAATAGCTTTAATGTATGCCGATTTAAGGTTATTTTTACATTGAAAATGTTTCTGTTATCCTAATATAGGGCCTCAAGTAGTGAAAAAGTACATGCTACATTTGCCACATGACGTCATACGCGGGAGATATCGTGTTAGTTTGTTTATTTAAGCTTAAATTTGATCATAAGATATCGGAATCGGTTAAAATGACTAAAATAAATTAAAACCGAAACCGAAATTTGGAACTAACTGAAAGTAACCGAAGGTTGATTGAACGACTAACCAAAACTAGCCAAAAGTAACTAAAATCACCAAAACGGGCTAAAACGTATCGGAACACGTTGCAAACATTAAAATAAGTTGAAGCTAACCAAAACGAGCCAAATTTTAAGGACTAACCAAAACTAACCAAGAACATTAAATTTGATTAAAACATATCGGAACTGATTCAAACGACTAATATAAATTGGAACAAGCTAAAAGTAACCGAAAGTTGGTTAAATAACTAACCAAAACTAACCAAAAGCAAATAAAAGCACCAAAACGGGCTAAAATGTATCGGAACAGATTCAAATATTATAGTAAGTTAAAACTAACCCAAATTAACCGAATATTGGCGGCTAACCTAAACTAACCAAAAACATTAAAATTGGTTATAACGTATTGGAACTGGTTAAAATGACTAAAACAAATGGAAACTAACTGAAATCAACCGAAAATTCATTGAACGACTAACAAAGACTAACCAAAAGTACCCAAAAGCACCAAAAAAGGCTAAAACGTATCGGCTCAGATTAAAAATATTAAAGTATTTTAGTTAAATTTAATCGAAGTCTGGCGACTAACTTAAATTGACCAAAAACATTTAAACTGGTTATAACGTATCGCAACCGGTTCAAATGACGAAAATAAATTATAACTAACTGAAAGTAACCGAAAGTTGATTGAATGACTAACCAAAACTAACCAAAAAACGTAATAACGTATAGGAGCCCGTTCAAATGACTAAAATAAATTAAAACTAACCTAAATTAACCGAAAGTTGGCTTAACGACTAACCAAAACTAACCAAAAGCACCAAAAAAGGCTAATTTTCAGTTATTTTTAATTTATTTTAGTCATTTGAACCAGTTCCGATACGTTAAACCCAATTTTAGTGTTTTTGGTTAGTCACCAATTTTCGTTTATTTGTATTAGTTTTAACTTACTTCCATAGGTTTAATCTATTTCGATATGTTTTAGCCCGTTCTGGTGCTTTTAGTTACCTTTGGTTAGTTTTGGTTAGTCATTCAATCAACATTCGGTTACTTTCAGCCAGCTTTCATGTATTTTAGTCAATTGAACTGGTTCCGATACGTTATAACCAATTTAAACGTTTTTGGTTAATTTTAGTTAGTCGCCAAAATTCGGTTAATTTGGGTTAGTTACTTATTTTAATACCTTTAATCACTTCCGATACGTTTTAGCCTTTTCTGTTGTTTATGGTTACTTTTGATTAGTTTTGGTTAGTCATTCAATCAGTTTTCGGTTAGTTTTAGTTAGTTTTAATTTATTTCAGTCATTTGAACCGGATTCGATACGTCATAACCAATTTTAATGGTTTGGTTAATTTTAGCTAGTCGCCAAAATTCGGTTAATTAAATTAGTTTCAACTTACCTTAATATTTTTAATATGTTCCGATACGTTTTAGCCCTTTCTGGTGCTTTTGGTTAGTCTTGGTTAGTCGTTCAATCACCTGTCAGTTAATTTCAGTTAGTTTTAATTTATTTTAATCATATTACCCAGTTCCGATACGTTATAAACCATTTGAGTGTTTTTGGATATTTTTGGTTAGTCAACAAAATTCCGTTAATTTGGGTTAGTTTTAACATTTTTAATTTATTCCGATACGGTTTAGCCCGATTTGATGCTTTTACTTACTTTTGGTTAGTTTTGGTTAGTCGTTCAATCAATTTTAGGTAAAATTCAGTTTGTTCTAATTTATTTTAGTCATTTGAACCGGTACCGAGACGTTATAAGCACTTTTCATGTTTTTGGTTAGTATTGGTTAGTCACCAAAATTCGGTTAATTTGGGTTAGTTTGAACTTACTTCAATATTTTTAATCTATTTCGATATTTTGGTGCTTTTGGTTACTTTTGATTAGTTAGTCGTTCAATCAACTTTCGGTAAAGTTCAGTTAGTTTTAATATATTTTAGTCATTTGAACCGGTTCCGGCACGTTATAAGCAATTTTAATGTGTGGTTAGTTTTGGTTAGTCGCCAAAATTCGGTTAATTTAGGTTAGTTTTAACTTATTATTTGTAATCTGTTCTGATAAGTTTTAGCCCGTTTTGGTGCTTTTAGTTACCTTTGGTTAGTTTTGGTTAGTCATTCAATCAACTTTCGGTTACTTTCAGTTAGTTCCAAATTATTTTAGTTACTTGAACTGGTTCCGATACGTTATAACCAAATTCAATGTTTGTAGTTTGTTTTCGTTAGTCGCCAAAATTCAGTTCGTTTTGGTTAATTTTAATTTACTTAAATTTTTGTAACCTGATCCTATAGGTTTTAGTCCATTTTGGCGCTTAGTGGTACAATCAACTTTCGGTTAGTTCCAATTTATTTTAGTTATTTGAACCGGTTCCGACACGTTATATTCAAATTTAATGTTTTCGGTTAGTTTTCGTTAGTCGCCAAAATTCGGTTCGTTTTGATTAGTTTTAACTTACTTTAATTTTTGTAACCTGTTCCGATATGATGCAGCCCGTTTTGGTGCTTTTGGTTAGTTTTGATTAGTCGTTCAATAAACTTTCGGTTAGTTTCAGCTCCAATTTATTTTTGTCATTTGAACCGATTCCGATACGTTATAATCAAATTTAGGTTTAAATAAACAAACTAACACGATCTATCACGCGTATGACGTCATGAATGTGGCAAATGTAGCATGCACTTTTTGACTATTTGAGGCCCTATACTAGAAAAACAGAAACATTTTCAATGTTAAAATGTATTTTTAGATTGTGAGACATGCATAATTGATTGGTTAAAACAAAATAGAAACATTTCTCATATGTGGCCAATATTCTGGCGGACTCTGTATAACATTAGTTGGATTTAAAAAAGATTTAACTATAACATTGTATCTGTCAGTTTTCAGATTTAATTGAATTTCGTGCTCATTCGATTTTAGAATATGCAATAATTTTGGAAATAAGTGTGCTGGAATGTGCATTGTTTATACATACCTTTCAGGATCGCGGGGTAATTTAAATAATGATTTTTCGCCACCGCTTCTAGTAGAACAATTCAAATAAAGGCACTTATAACCAGGCATTTTTAACAAAAATAAAATAAAGATTAATTATTTTTCGTAACGCTTTCGGACTAAACCAAAAGACTCGCGTGGCTCGCATTTAGAATCACACTAGAGCTTGCCCTGACTATTTCTTGGGATGGCTGGCCATCCCAAGGAGGCGGAGCTTTAAACGAATTCTTCTTTCATGCGTTAGGCGGGAAGTTTCGCATCTGGTGTGGATTTATCTGGGCCACAACTGTAAGGAGAAGCTATTTTGCACCGCTATTGGACCGTTTAGAAGCTGAGATCCTGGTGATTGGACTCGCGGATATCGTAGTCAAGGTGGCTTCGTCATTGCAGTACCGTTTCTTACCATTTGATACAGCGGCGTTAATCGTATTCTATATTCATATGTTCCTACCGTTACTTTACGCATACCATGAAACTTGAAAAAGTCCCAACAAGTAACTCAAGAAAAACCGACATTCAAAACTGGCTCCGTTTCAAGAAACTCGAGTTTGATGAAAGGATGCTAAAATATCAGCTTTTAGATATATTGTAAACCAACATAATTCGCAATACATAAGTACATCGTTTATAGTTTTAGATAAATAAGGACAGTTAGGGAATATCGTAGGCACGGCATCTCGTTTTAGTCTAGGAATTTTTAAACTTACAGTTATAGTTTCGCCGGTTTTTGAATCCGTTGCTGTAGAACAATTTATTATATATTCTTTGACAAAATGTAACTAACAAACTCTGCTGAATTTGGATGGAGCAAAATTTTCCCTGTGAATAGCCTTTACCCATTTATTGGACATGGCTTCGTCCGTTGGAAAACGAAATGCGTGTACTTTTGGCCCATTTTTGTAATTGCCACGACAGACGACCACGCAGCACGCAAGTATATCCGTAACGCCGGTAAAATTCACTACAACACAAGAATCTCACAGTTATCACACAAATTATTTAATAAAACACAAACACAAAGGGATCAAATTAACCCGTACGCGTGCTCTTCGACCCCGTAAAGTGAACTAAAGCAAATGGCGCCTCTCGCCTCTCTGTGTTGTCGATTGCTTACAGGCGTTTACCTCCCTATGTCTACGTCACGCGAGTGAGACGGCACTGTCCTCCTGTCCTTGTACTAACGGCGTTAACGCCCCGAACCCCTTCGAAACATAAATAAGCCTGGGAAGCACACTGATGCAATCCTGGAGTGCATAGCGCCGTTACAATGGGTTGGGTTTACAAATATATATCCTACGATGTGAAATCTGATATACGTAGTATTAAATCTTATAAAAAATACAATTTCTGTTATTTACAGATTTATAGTAGTAAGTTCACAAAAATTAAATTAACATGAACATGCATATGACTATAAATCGCCATATTGAACAGCACATATTATCTTAAATAACGTCTTCAAATTCTGTTTCATGTCCTCAGTAGTTTAAAACAAGAAAATCGACTCTAGAAGGACTAGGTTATTTAATAATAAAAACAAGTTTAATCATAAATTTATTTTGAAGTTCGATGTTTTCTCCTAATACAAATTAACATTTTTTATGAAAAATTTATTTTTAGGTGTACAAGATAGATTTCGAGAGTCACTTATTAGGAATATTTGCGAGACTGCTATAGCTGCTTCGTTATATCCAAGAGCCGCTGTTTTGGTAAATTTACAGGAAATGCAAAACCGTGGACAGGTAAAGTATTTTTATTTAGTAGTAGCTTTATCTACGTGTATATATAAGGTAGAGAAATCTTTACTAGGAGGTTAAGACTGGCAAAAGTTTCTGTTCATCTCAATGCCGGCTGAATACATTTTGCTGCCCGGGGCTATCCTTTATTAATAATTCTTTCTCAATGCCTCTTCATAAAATACAAAACAAAATCTATTTCAAATGTAGGCAGGGGCATAAAATCAAAATAATAATAATAATTATAGTAATAATAATAACCCCGCAGTGGGAGCTATTTCGGTAGCTATTGGGGAGTGACGACCACCACGGGTCCCAGTTACCTGGCAGTAGGGTAAAAATGCCGTATCTGCTGCGTTAAAGGGGACACCCATGAAAATGGTGCAAATAAGAAGCCCTGGGGGAAACTGCCGCTGCCTGAGGATTGCTAGAGCACTCTTGGAGCCACTGATGAGAGTGATAGAATGCGGGACAGTGGCGACAGAACGTTGAATAGGCGAACTTCTGTAGGCAGCTACAGCCGAACCTACTTCAGAAATCAGGGTTTTTGCAAGATCAGATATATGGTGATGGGAGTTTCCTTTTTAGAGTGTGTGAGCTTATGCTTATATGCCCACCACAAATAACTACGAGAAGACTCACTGAAATACATAAGCCAAAACTGGTCAGAGCTTCAGTACCACGTGCTAATCGAAGACAATAGTATGCGAAACATCGAGATGTTCTATGACCATATGGAAAAACAACCACATATGAAACAAGTCTTAAGGTACCTCCCTGAAATTCAAAAGCTCAATTTTCACATCTACCCCAAACAACGGATTGAAGAAAATACCTTTGAAAGGCAAAGCAACAATAGTAAATAAGAGAAACATATCAAGACAATTTACCTACTTCTAATTGGCAATCCTGAAGCAGGACACTGAACTACTCACACCACAAATGAAAGATATCGATGAACCTAACTAAAATCAGACTCCAAGAAACGGTATGAAGAACAAGATTGCCGCGGAAATAGATCCCCTGATCAAAATAAAGAAGACCAGACTACAAATCTAGGAACTGCCCGAGATGTTTTGCTGGGACAACCGGCAACCACCAAGACAGGACGAGCACGACAACGCGTGACATGGAATGATGAAATGAACCACACTGTCATGCGCTGTTACTACCTTTCAACAAAGCTTGATACCATAACAAAGGATATCGCACAGAACTACATATACTTTTCACTGGAAAATCCCCGATTCTAGGTGAGCTTGTCACAGAACGAATATTGATAGATCAGAAGTGTGTAATATTAAAGAAAAATAGCCTAACAGCACACGAAATGCAGATAATCAAACGAGTCGCAGAGAAACAGAGAGAAGGAAGAAGCAAACAAAATACATATAAACGAGCAAGAATAACTACGCTTCACACAAATAACAGATAAGCAGGTGCAATCACCCTCATTACGAATAGTACAACAAGACTACGTAGAAGAGCATCATATGAAGATATCAAACAACCAACTACAAAAAAATTTCACATCAAACAAGAACTAAAAAGAGAAATGGAAACAAGTTTAACAATCTGCGGAGGTAGCAATCTAACTATGAGAAACATTCTTCCAAAATTACACTTTAAGGAAAACACAAAAATATTAATAGACACGATGAACAGAGAAATCCTTGCAGGATACTTAGACACCGCAAGCACACTGGAATACATTCACACATTCCAGAGGTGGCGGAGTCCTAATTGCTATCCATAAATCCATTAAAAGTAGGCAACTTTTTGTCGGTGATAATATTGTAGATCTTTTTGTCATCATCGAAACTGAGAAGGCATCGCTTATCCTAGCTGGTGCATACTTCCCACCTCGGTCCCCCACCACTGCCTACGTTTCATTCAGCAAAAATATCGACAGGTTGACTGAGGAACACCCCCATGCATCAATAGGTATCCTCGGAGATTTTAATCTACCTCGTGCATCATGGGATAATAACAACTTGAGCTCCGTTGCTAGATCAGTGCCTCCTGCAGCCCCTGCCGAGGTTGATTCATTCGATGTAGTGTCTAATATGTGCGCTTTCCACAATTTATACCAACTGAACACGGTTACGAATCATATCAATGCAATTCTCGATCTGATACTTTATTAAAATAACAACTGTGAAGTTCATAGGTCGGACGATTGTATAGTTCCCCAGGATAACTATCATCCTCCATTAGATATTACTGTGCCCTACACGTCCGATAATACAAATAGAACTCTTTCATGCGACGATTATTATAGAGATTTCAAATCAGCGAACTTTAACTTAATTAATGAATACCTGGGAGCCATGTCCTGGAATGCTCTTCTTGCACAAGCTGATCTGGATGACATGGTAAATATATTTTATAATTCTATTTATTCAGCAATCGAAATATTTGTTCCCCTTAAACGAATTTCCTCAGGCAAGTTTCCCAGATGGTTCTCACCAGACCTTAAGTATTGTATAATTGAAAAAAAGAAGGCACATAAACGCTACAAAAAATCGAAACTTCAGAACGATTATCGTGAATTCTCTGGACTACGCTCGACTTGTAATAGATTACTGGCTGAATCAAACACAACTTTTATTGTCTTTACGGAAAATTCCTTAACTACTAATCCTAAGCAATTTTGGAATTATGTTAATTCTAAAAGAAAAGGTCGCGACATACCCAGTGAATTTCAATACAACGGAAATCACAGTGCTTCCGGAGTAGAAATTGCTAATATGTTTGTCCATTATTTTTCTCTGGTTTATAGTGGTAGGCCTTGTCTTGATTACCGCCGACCACAATTTGAGTACAACAACACTAATTCCTCCGAGTACAACGTTTCTATATGTGATGTATACTCACATTTAAGCTCCTTAGACATAAACAAAGGACCTGGCCCAGACGGCATACCTCCTTTATTTCTTGCTGAGGGAATTTTTCCTGAATTTTGAAAACTAAGTTACCTAACACCAATTCATAAATTAGGGAAAAAAGACTCAATAACGAATTATCGACCAATTAGCATATTGAGTGCCATTCCCAAGGTCTTCGAACATATCATAACTAAGTATTTGAACTAATTACTAAGTTCATTTATTGTTTTTAGACAGTTTGGCTTCCAAACTGGAAATAATATAGAACTCAACTTGCTGGCTTATGTTGAATTCATTTCTGACGCCTTGGAGCGTGGTGGTCAGGTGCATTCAATTTATACCGACTTCTCCAAAGCGTTTGACAGAGTCAATCATGCTGTTCTTTTATCTAAGCTGGGGAGTCTGGGAGTTGTTGGTCCGTTACTGTCCTAGATACGAGGTTACTTGACTGGGCGCTCCCAGATCGTTAGATTCAATAATTTTCAGTCCGAGAGCATACGGGTCCCATCTGGAGTTCCCCAAGGGTCTCACATGGGTCCCCTTCTCTTTAATCTCTTCTTCAACGACCTGGGGTTGCATTTTGAGCACAGTCAGTTCCTTCTTTTTGCTGACGATTTAAAACTGTTTATGAAAATATCATCACTGGAAGATTGCCTAAAGCTCCAGTCTGACTTGGATGGGTTGGTTGCTTGGTGTAAAAAAATGGTATGGAGCTGAATGCTTCAAAGTGTCATTAAATCACTTTCTTCAGGTCAAGGTCGGAAATTGTACAGCCTTATTCAATAGAAAATAATATGCTTATCACTGTTTCCGAAATTAAGGATCTTGGTGTGATTATGGACTTAAGGCTCACTTTTGTTCCTCACATCCGGAACTCTGTTACTAAATCTCGTCAGCTCCTTGGGTTCATAAACTTACTAGTGAGTTCACAAATGCTAATGCAATTAAACAACTATATTGCTCATTAATAAGAACTCATCTCGCATACTCCTCCTGTGTCTGGAATCCTTGCTATAATGTTCACATGCAGGAAATTGAGAGGGTTCAACATAAGTTTCTTAAATACATGGGCTTCAAACTTAACACCCCTTATATCATCAGCTAGAATCGAATATTCATATGATGACGCTTGAAAACCGCAGGAACCTAAAAGACCGTAAAGTGCTTTATAACTTATTACATAATAAATATAACTGTCCTCTTTGGCTTCATAGAATAGGGTTACATGTGCTTTCCAGGGAAACACGTTTGAGGAATACATTCTCGATATCTCCTCATAGAACTAACTATGGCCTAAATGCTTTTATATCAAGGTCAGGTAGACTGGCTAGTGAGCATCCCACGCTTGATTTCTTTGCAAATAGATCGGTTTTCTTGAAGCAATTACATACTATATTTTGAAGTCTCTAATTTTGCTACAAATCTCAGCAACAATTTATATCCTCTTCTGTCATTATTTAAACTAATTTATTATTGTTATAAATATGTAACTCTGCATTAGAATTAAGATTACTTTATTTTTTGAAAAATTGGGCAATGCCCGTTGATAAATAAATAAAATAAAATAACATTGCAGCGGCCTTAGCAGTACTAACATGTAACAAACAGAAAACTTTAGAATACAAAAACCAAAAATCAATGACACTAAACCTAAACACTACCTAAATGACAAAGAATAATCCAAAAGCAATATAACAAAGCTGAGGTCAGACATAGGAAGGTTGTGGCAGTATATAAATGGAAACACATCAAAGAAAATATTAAAACACATTGAAAGTATAGCAAAAAATAAGCAGCAAATAATTTTGTTATTTTGGTTTTGCATGTCTTCATTTTCCTCGCCATGTTCTTGGAAAAAAGTTCATCAGCTGTAACTCCTGCTTGTTTCAGTCTCGTCAGTGTGGAAATACTGAATTTTAGTGTATTTCAAGCTCTATCAAAAAAACTGCTATAATCAACGGGCCTGCCGTTACTTATTTGCGCTTTATCTAATTCGAAATGGGTCAACAGTTCAACACGTTTGAAATGAGCAGTTGTGATGTATTGTTCCATACAGTTTTCCTCAGAAGAGAAATGCAAGATTATGACGTCATACCGAAAGCTTAAAATTTCAACTTTACTTGCCATTTAATTTTCATACCAAGTGCGCAATTGCTCGTGCACGGTTACAGTTGTTCTGCCATGAATACCTGCTCATCGTAATGCATATCGTTCAATTGACAAAAAAATGCAGTACTTCAAATGGACCTTGAAGCTTTGTCTTCAATTTTCCTCCATATGCCAGTTGACTGTTTTCTATAAACGCATTATCACCAATAGTATACAACACTGCTTTAACTCGCTTCCTATTGAAATTATTTGTGGTTTGTTCAGTGGTTATCTCCAAGCGTTTGTTTACTTTTGTCAAATATCCTCTGCATCGACGGTCTTGTTATGAAGTGGTATGTCAGTTAACAGCTGATGTAGCTTTCAAGCGTTTATTTTCGCTAAAGATTAAACACCGTGAGGCATACTCAGTTGATTTATTTGCAGTAACGTTAAATATTATCTTCGACATCAACAAGTACTCGTGTCCAATTGTTCTAATTTTTGTCGTTCAGAGTGAACTACTTGTCGTACATTCTTACTCAATAGTTTTTGCATAACACAGGACATCGTCGATATAAAAAGCAATATTGTTTTTTACCGAACCAAAGCGCATTATCACTCGCACTCTGATTGCATGGTTACGAAGCCAAGCGATATTCGATTCTATTCGTAAAGTCCGTTTGGTGTTACAAAAGCCGTTACAAGGTTTCAAGTCTCTTCAATTTTAATCTGATGAAATCCATATTTCATAACTTGCGCACAAAAATACATAACTTTCGCGAGAGCGTCAATTTGATCTTGAATTCGGGGTGATGGATAGTTGATGCGCAATAAAAGGCTGTTTATGACTCGAAAATTAAAACGCATTGCGCTATTTTGATTCTCCACTAAAAAAATTGGGCTAACGTAAGCAGATTCACTTTCGTAAATTCTGAACGTGTTCTTTTGTAATATGCTTGCCTTGCAATTGTTCTATTATAATATGCTTGACTTGCAATCTTTCGCCATCCATATGTCAGATGATGCGACTAGCTGTGAATCACAGAGCATTATTTTATTTTTTCGGTAGTTACTGCATGTGGCATTTGTTTTTGTACGGCTCTTCTTATTGTTCTGACAGCATCGCTTAATCGCTCGTCCAATCCGGACACATTCAAATCTTTTTCGTCGAATATACAGAGTTTTCACATATATTTAGTCCCCCACCTATAGGGGTTATTTCAAAAGTTAACGAAAAATGGTAAATACAAAAGTTGCATGTTTTTTCCTGAATCTTTAGAATTTCTTATCAAAAATGCAAAAATATTCCTGCAAACGTCAAATGTTGACAGGTTGTCATATTTTTTAAATGGAATACCCTGTATATTATAAGCTAAAGAGAAAGGCCCTTCTCTTCTGATTTCAAAAATATATAGTTTGCTTATATTTTCACAAGACGTCCTTGACATATTTTGATATCAAAATCGAAATGTTTTAAAAGTAAGGGTGGCTAAAACAAAAAAAAATTAACACATTATAACTGTTTTTTATCGATTTTGAACATGGCCACCTTGGTTCAAAATACATGTTTGCATGTGGTTACCTAATTTTCTATTAATAGCACTAACAATAAAATCTGAATAATCCCTGTTTATAATTAATATTTCTTCTCTGACTCTTTCCTCAAGGACTTCAATATTTTCAGGTCTATTGTAATATACTTTATTCTTTAAGTAACACCAAAGAAAAATATCGAGAGGAGACAGGTCAGGGCTGTTTGCAGGCCACCTGATACGTCCTCTTCTGCTGATCTATAAATTATATCTTTCATTAAGATAATTTACGACATGTATAATATCATGTGCCGGCGCACCGTCTTGTTGCCAAATTAAATAGTGATACTGCGCAACGGGAATTTCTTCCAAAAGTAATTCAATTTCATTCTGTAAAAGTTGTAAATATTTTTGACCTGTTAAAGTCCCCTGGAAAATGACTGGATCAATAATCCGATCACTCAAAATGCCGCACCAGACATTAATCCTCTTACGACCTTGGATCTTAACTTCTTGAATTTTGTGGGGGTTTGCATTTGCTTAGAAATGTTTATTTTTACGGTTAAACATACCGTTTGTGGTAAAGGTGGCCTCATCTGTGAAAATAATTTTTCATTATACCTCTCTGAAAACTATCATTTTCGACGCCTCTGTAGGTGCGCCCGCAAAATTAGGGAGCGAGAAAACTTTTCCCGTGCTCCCGCACCGGAAAACTTTTCCCGTTCCCTAATTTTAAGTGCTAAATTTGCAGTTATTTAACCACAAACTAAACATAAAGTATAATAAATTGGGTTAAAATTATACAGCGATGCAGTCTACAAAATTAATCTAGTACATTTTAGCGTCTAATTTTAAGTAAAATTATTTTATTTATTCTGACCTTACTTGTC
>JAEQML010076548.1:0-13303 GCA_016904865.1 Pissodes strobi
GATAAGGTAGATAGAATGTCTTAAAACGCATAATCATTGATCGTATTGAACTAGTCTTCCATAAATCATGTGCCGTGCGGGATTGGAAGGAAAAAATCGCTTTAATCGACGAAACAAGATAAAATTGTTGTGGAGATCGCGTCGAGGCGGCCGCCATGATGCTTTATTTGGCTGGTGAAGATGAATTCGTATCTCAACAGGATACCGAAATATGCAACTTAAAGAAGTTAGTCCACGAATTAGAAGAAAAAAACAATATTCTGCAGGAACACAATAGACTTTGGAGGGAAAAAGCGGACAGTTTGGAAGCCCATCGTCAATTTAACATCGAAAAAAAAGGTAAACAAAACCATTCATTACCTTCTCCGCTCCCTCCTATTACCGTAGATCCGAACCTAAACAGTGCTCCCCCTGACCTGAAAACGCTACCAATAGAGGACGCTGTAGAAAAATCACAAAATCTAGAAATCTCAAAGTGTACAAAACGTTCTCGCTGATTAGGACGTTCTGAAGTTGCCAGTAGATGGCTCGGGCACTGCAAAAGACAAAGTCACGGACACGGATCTCTGGCCACATGGTACGGTAATTAACCATTTTTCGAACATCCAACGTCGGAATCCACCGCTTCAGAGGAAACTATCAACAGAAGAAATAAACTTGAAGGTACAAAATTGTTTAAAAAGAACCATTTATCTATTTTACATGCCAATGTGCAATGCATACGTAATAAGATCTCAGACTTTGAAGTACTTCTCAAGGAAAAGTCCATTGATTGTTTCTGTGTCAATGAACACTGGCTCACTTCAGATGAGCTCAGTGTAACAAATATTGAGGGTTATGGTGCCATTTCTTGCTTTTGCAAGAGCGACGAAATACATGGTGGCAATTTATGTAAAAAATGGTTTAAAAGCCACTGAAATTTATTTTAAGGAGTTCTATGTAGAACAGCATTGTGAGGTTGCTGGTGTTTACCTTGGCGACCTTGATGTTCAGATTGTTACAATGTACAGATCCCCTCTTGGCAATATCCAGATTTTTATTAGTATTCTAAATCTTGTTCTGAATAATTTGAATTCATCTAAACCCATTTTTGTTACAGGAGATTTTAACGTTCATTTTAACAGCACTGACCTCCAGGCATAGGAGATATCGAACTGGTTTAGAACACTGGATCTGCATAGAGTTGTTGACTTTCCGACACGTGGGGAAACATGCCTCGACAATGTCTTTATGAGTGCGAGACAGATATTGACTGCGACTGACAGGGTTGATCTACAGTACTTGTCGGATCATGATGGAATAATGATCAAGTGTGAGGTGAGCATGAAGGGTCCGGGTAAGACCCGTATCAACTACAGACCAATCACTGATGAGGGGCTGCTTGCTCTCTTTAACAGAATTGAGCTGAAGTTCTGGTCTTTTATTACTGACAATGCTGTGAGCATGGACTGTGAGATGTTTGTGGATATAATTGTTGCCGCTGTTGAGGAGTGCTTCCCACTAAAATCCGAGCTGGTAATCTCAGGTTCAAAACAAACTAAAATCTACTGGTTTAATGAAAATCTAAAGAATATGCGTGAACGCTTACGTTTTATTGTGTCATTTAATAAGCAAAACCCTATTCTAATGCCTTTGGGAACTGTGAAAGAATATAGAAAAGAACATCGAAAGAAGATCTCTAGAGCAAAACAGCAGCCCATGATGATTTCATTAATAATGCAGCAAATTCTCAAATTGCAATGTGGCAAGTAATTAAGAACAACAAACCCACAGTAACTTCATATTCTTCTACAGCTTTGAATGCGGTCCATTTCAATAATCATGTTATTAGTATTGCCAGCAACATTGCTGAAGCCCTCTCAGCTCCCAACTGTCATTTCACGGAATACCTTAAAAATGTTAAATCCAATAATAGTTCTTTTAGTTTTCAAGAAATTTCATATAATAATGTAAGACAAATCCTTTCTGATATCAAAAATAGTAAAAGTAGAGACTGTTTTGAGATCAATACAAAAATAATAAAAACCCTTAGGAACCTTCTCATTGTTGCCTATCTTGTCAAAGGTCTTTGAATCTGCCTTAAAGTCACAAATTACTGAACACTTCGAGATAAACAAACTCTTCTTCGAACATCAATTTGGATTCCGAAATAAGAAAAGCACCACACTTGCACTTGACTGTCTGATCAACAACTGTGATACTTATGCCTCATGTTCAGATCTAACAAGGGCTTTTAACTGTGTGCGGCATGATACTCTTTTAAAGAAACGTCCATTTTATGGCTTTGAACCCAGCAGTGTTCAACTACTACACTCTTACCTCTCTGACCGTCCACAGTTTGTGTCATATAAGCAAAGTATCTCTCAGAGGGAGGGAGTTCGGTTTGGAGTGCCTCAGGGTTCAATGCTTGGACCAGTCCTGTTTTTGATCTACGTGAACAACAACAACAAAATAATTATGTTTGCAGATGACGCCACTGTCTCAAAACCCTAAATGTCGCTATTGACCAAGTACAGATCGAATATATGATAAGTATGGAATCCTGGACTTTGACAACTTCAGGGTCTAGCTTCGACCAGCCTGAAAATCCAGAAACTTATTAGAAAATTATCAGTAGACTTAGGCAGTAAAAAAAGATCATATTTCAGTTCAGTTCAAGCGTTCACTCGAATAGCAGTAAAACGTGCTGTTCTGCCTCTGGCCAAAGGTCAAATTCCTTTTGGGCCAATTTCTCTTCTTGTATGCACAGATATTTGTAGAATATCTAGTGTACCTCACTAATCTTTGTTCATACTTGGACAAAAACCTCATTTAGGCGTTTTTAACGCAATTCGAAGACAATACAAATCAAGACTTGTTAGTAGATATTCCTAATTTTAAGAAACTTTTTGTATATTAATTTTCTATGTGTGAATGAGCGAATGCTTGAAATTAGTCTAAAAATTGTATATATATATTTCTATTTTTCGTATCAAATGCAAGTGCATAATTATATTAATAAAGGATTTAATAACTAACCTACTTATGTTGGTAGTATCTCAAAGAATGAAAGTGGCAACATTGTATATTATATGTCATTAGTCATGTCACTTTGTTATGTAAAAAAGTTCGTAATAAAAATCAGTTATTTTTAGATATTCAATAGATCTCAAGTCGTTGCATTCCTAGATTATTAGTATATATGATCTAGGCAGTCTCTGGACTCGAAACTACCCCTTATAAAAAATGGCACAACATGAAACCAGATGTGAGTCAGATTAGGATATTTGGAAGTAAGGGTATGGCCCTGATTCCAAAAGGGAAACGTCTGAAGTGGGAAAAGAAGTCGAAGAGAATGACTTTAGTGAGATTTAGTGATCATGTAAAGGGCTATAGAATGTATGATCCTGATGGGAAAAAGACTGTAACAAGCAGAGATGTTGTCATTGAAGAGATAGTTAAACCATCCCAATTACTATTTTACGAACCTCAGGAATCAGCTGATTTAGTGGGGGCTGAAGTAAATCAGCAAGACTTGTCTCAAGGCTCGTCCAATGAGATTTTGCCAGAGTGAGATCGACAAGTGATGAAGATTTTGTGGATGAAGTGCCTGATGACACTCTACAAACAGAAAACTGTAACATTAGGAGGTCTCAAAGGACGATAAAGCCAAAACAGTTTGAGGACTATGTCAAACTGCAAAATATGTTAATTGCGGGGGTGCCCACCGAGCAATTGATGATCAATGCCCTGTTTAAATTGAACCAGCTGCAACCGCGGAAAGCTTATCCGGCCAAGCAGCAACCAAGAACCTTCAAACTCGCGCCACCGCCTGCTTGATCAGTGTGGCGTGAGCCTGCACCTGGAGGGCTATGACCAGGACTTCTTGGAGACGCTAGGCAGAGAACCAAGGAATTTATCCAAGTATACTTAAAATGACAAATATAGTGCCTATTTTCCAGCAAGGAAATATTGAATTAACCACAAACTATCGGCCTATTGCTCTAACAAGCACAATAAGCAAACTGGTTGAAAAGTGCATTAAAGTGAGACTACATACAGTCTTTCATAGAAAGTAATAACTTATTCTCAAAAAACCAGTTTGTTTTCAGAACGAATGCCTGTACTGACAATGCCCTTTGCCGAGTGACCGAGGCCATTGTTAGTAACTTGGATAGAGGCAGAAAGGTTTTGGGAATATTTTTAGATTTGGCCAAAGCCTTTGACACTGTGGCAAATCATATTTTGCTAGAGAGGCTGGACAAAATGGGAATTAGGGGAATTGCAAACAATCTCATAAAGTCATTTTTGCATAAAAGATCACGAAAATTTAAAGTTAAAAACTGTTTAAGTAGTTCAGTCCTTATGGAGTATGGTGTGCCGCGGGGTACTGTGCTTGGGCCTTTCCTGTTTAATGTTTATACTAACGGCATACTTTCAATTTTGGACGATGGTGAGGTCTTTTATTTTGCGGATGATACGGTAGTGTTGATTGTAGGGGAAACATGGGAGACAACTGTTAAGAGGGCAGAAGTTGTAATTACAAAAATAAAATGCTGGTTAGACAATAGTTTGTTATCATTAAACATTGACAAGACAAAATTTCTTGTTTTTGCCTTGAGTGGAAAAACATTACCTGACTTTCAGAAATTAAAAATTCAGAAATTATCCACAGAGTAAATTGTGAACCTGAAATGGGTGGTTGTGATTGTGGCGAAGTTGAAAGAGTGAGGTACATAAAATATTTGGGTATTTATATTGATGAAGGTTTAAAATGGAACAAGCATCTAAAATATGTTACTACCAAAATAAGAAAGGTAATATATAAATTTTATGAACTGCGCAATATTTTAGCTTTTAAATTACTGAGAACAATTTACTTTTCTCTTGTGAAGTCTCTTATTAATTATGGGATAATTGTTTGGGGTAGTGCCTGTAAGAATGTTTTAAATAGTCTAGATATAGCTCAAAAATATATAATAAAAAGAATTATGTTTAAAACAAAAAGATATTCCAGTCAACTATTGTTACAAGAAAGCAACTTATTAAATGTAGAACAACTATATATTAAAGCTGTGATACGATTTATACTAAATAATGATTGTTATAAGAATGTAATAGCACATACTTTGTGTACAAGGCATGCCACAAACCAAAATCTTTCTTTGGCATCAGTAAAGCATGTTGCAGCAAAAAGACATGTTAGCTTCACTGGCCCTAAAGTATATAATGCTTTACCTAATGATCTACGAGGTAAACCATTTAAGCAAATTAAGACTAAAGTGAATGACTGGATTGTACATACAAAGATTTCTTTGGATTTCTGATTTTTATTGTCTCTGCTTCATTTCTTCTCTTCCCTTTTTTGTTTTTCTTTTTTTCCTTTTTTATTTCTCTGCGTTTTATATTTGTTTGAGCTGAGTTTGTGGTATGTATATACTTAAACTTATGTATTATTATTGGTTTTATTGTTTATTTTATTTTTTTTTTCGATGAGCTAATATCTATACCTATAACCATTCAAATTGTATTCAATTTGCCAACAAACACAGATCTTTGATCCATATTGTTGGCTAAATATGTTTGAGTACTAGGTAGAATTTAAATTGTAAGTAAATTTAATTATATTGCTAACAATGTATCCCTATGTCTAAAATGTCTAATAATTTAGAATTTTAGAATATTGATAATAATTACCATAGACAGTAATATTAATTAATATAGACATAAACAATGCAAAGGTAAGCAACACTCAAAATAGAGATGTAGCTCATGACATCATAAACAACTTTTCAACAATATGACGGAAATTGTAGACAAACTGAACAGCTTAGTAAAGATAAATGAACTCTTGTTTGCGTTAGGTCAATATACGAAAATGCTAGAGGCTTGTGAAGATGATAAAGTTAAGCTTATGCAAGCATCCATTCGATTAATTACTTATGAAATCCAGAAATATAATATCTAAAAATAGAATGATAACTTTTTAATAATTTAAAAATTCTACGTACCAGGAGAGCAGGAGCAAGTACTCTAGTGGCATATGTGATAACTCCGCCCCTAAACAAATAGGCTCCTCCCTCGCTCATGCAAGGGAAGAGCCTACTCTTTCACATTAAGTGTTTGCGTTTGTTTAACCACTAGTCAAACCTGGAAAGAGGTTTTTCAAAGAGTTTTCCTCTTGATCACCCCCCCCCCCCTCCCAAACTTACCATAAATACTAGCAAACTTCTAACAGTCAGCCCTAGGTAAAGCCTTATTACTAGAAAACATTTGAATGATTCGCCCAAATAAATAGAGCTACGAAACGTGAGTGACACTTGCCGTTATATTATTATTATTAGTTCTGTTGCTTCGGTCGGGCAAGCAACACGTTTACCAATCCGCTCTGCGAACAAGGTCAAAAAGTGAAGTAAGGTAAAATACGCTAACGACACCCAAAGCAGCACTATACTTTTCAGTGTAGTGTATGCGCCAAAAAATCGTTTGACGTTAGCTTATGCTGGCGTAAAAAATCGTTTGAAGTTAGCGCAACCAGCGCAACACGGAGTGACGGCACGATCGTACCTAGAGTGCATGTATCTCGTCACTTTGTGAACAAACTACAACAGAAACCCACTACAACAAGACGAAGGACATAGAGAATTCAGGCGGCAGGGAAGCCTGCACAGCGACAATACCGCCGGAAGAGGCGATGATCGGAGCAATGAGGAAAGAACGTGACAAATCACCAGCTACAAAAGTACTCACCAGTAAGTTGAAACACACTTTCAACACAATTACACAACACAAAAACAACATTAAAATGGAGTCGTCTCTAATTAAAAAACTTGAGGCGGAAAACCTCGAGCTCAGAAAAACTATTCACAAACTTAGATCTGACTCAGACAAAAGCCATAAATTAATTCAAGAGCAGAGTGCTCAAATTTCACCACTTTTGGCAAAACTAAACGAACTTTCGAATTAAATGAGTAATATGTCGACCCATTTAAATGTGCCACAAAACACAAACACAGACACCACTCACACAACAAGACAATACACAGAACATAGTGCCCCCCCCGCGCAATTGAAGCCAAGGAGGACGAAGAGATGGAAGTCTCTTCTGACTCCGAGAAACCTTCCAAAATGCCCAATTCAGAGGAATTCCCACCTTTGAAAAAATCCAAGAGGGACACGAACCCTCCCAACAACTTCCCAGCCACCGTCAAACCCATATTAGCTGCTTCGATGAAGAAGCACGCAGAGGCCAGTACTTCGGCCCAATCTCAATCTCAAAACAATGCCACCCCAAGCGCCCAATCAGCCCCTAAAAATCCTGATGTGGTGCCTATCATAATCAGATGTCCAGAACACTGGAAAACCATATTCCAAGACCTGACAATTCTAAAACTTGGTTTTGGAAATGTCAGAAAATCCAAACTTGGCATACAAATTACCCCAAATACTCCAGGAGAACATAGAGGCATCACCAGATATTTACATGCAAAAAAGTATCCGTTCCATTCCTACTTCCTCCCGGAAGATAAGCTTCTTAATGTCATTATCAAAGGCCTTGACAATAAGATGAACATAGAAGATATCAAAAATGACCTAGAGGACAGGGGCTATTCCCCCAAGGAAATTTACTGGCCGAAGGTCGGTAGGAAGCGTCAGTTTCTAACCAATTCAGTTAAAGTACTTTTTCCTCAGTCCAATATCAAAATTTTGGAAGAAGACCGAATCAATTATATGCCAGTAAGTGTAGAGCTTCAGAGAGGAAGCACAAATAAAATACACACTCAATGCCACAAATGCCAGCAGTTTGGACACACCATTTCAAACTACTACGCCAAACCTGTGTGCCATAGGTGCGCAGGTCCGCACTTTTAAAAAGAGTGCACTAAAACAACAGATACCCCAGCAAAGTGTTGCAATTGCGGGGGGGAACACCCTGTAAACTATTCAATGTGCTCGAAAAATTCAAATTACAAAAAACCTCTGCCACAAACACGGCCTGTTAACACAAACAAATCATTCGCACAAGTCACAAAACCGCAACAACAACAACAAGCTCCAAAACCCACACAAACAACACCCACAAACAAAAACACAAACACAAACTCCCAAGCGAGTGCAATGTCGCAAGCGGATTGATTGCTCTTCTAACTATGTCTGAACAAGACATAGGAGCAAAACTGAATAAAATTTCAGATATAATCAATAAATATCCAACATTGAAATTATTTGCTAATTTCAATCGCTAATAAACCGAAACACCTATTTTTAGTCAGTTGGAACGCGGACTCTCTTTACCCCAAAAGACACGAGTTTGCTGACTACCTGACTGAAAATAACATAGATATTGCACTCGTACAGGAAACATTCTTACGCCCACAAACAAGATTACACATCAAAAACTACACAATCTACAGAAATGACAGGGCACAGCGTATGGGGGGCGGCACTGCCATTTTCGTAAAAAACAACATCACACATGACGCAATACAACCACCACAGTCAGACATACTCGAGGTGACAAGCATCAAAGTCAGTCTAACTGACGGAGACATTGTCATTCATTCAGTATACAAGCCACCACAACTTAACTTACCACTAGACGAAACCACAAAACTCTTCAACTACACACTGCCAGTTCTTGCAGCAGGAGACTTTAACTGCAAACATAGATCTTGGGGATGCAGGGCCACTAATACAGGTGGCACTGCATTATTAAGAGCTTCGCAAGAACTGCACTTCACAGTACATGCACCACTCGAACCCACACACTTCCATCACGAACGCTCAGATATACTAGACATGTTACTTACTCAAAACATCGCACACAACGTTGTGATTGACAATTTGGAGGATTTATCCTCATCAGATCATTCTCCTATTGCCATCATAATAAACAACATACACGAACACAAACAAGTAAATATACAACAATTCATACACTGGAACATATTCAAAGAACACTTAACACAAAACATGCACAACTTACCATACATCGCCTCCAAAGCGGAACTAGCAACGAAGTTGCTAGATTCACTGAGGAGAAACAAGCAGCCATAAACGCAGCAACAAAAACTGTACACACAAATCAAAACAACCCATACTCGCTTCCACAAAACATAAAAGACAACATAAGGCTCCGAAACAGGCTAAAACGACGAGCCAAACTAATAAACAACCGAGACTTAAACACACAAGCAAACAGACTCACGAATACAATCAAAACAGACATAAAAACTCACAAAAACAACTCATGGACCGAATACATCACTACAGTCAACCCACAAAACAACTCTCTATGGAAAATCGCCAAATCGATGCAAGGTCGCAACAAAGTGACATATCCTAACATCCATGGTGTGAGAGGAATGGTGTATTCCAGCGAAGAGACGGCTGAGGCCTTCGCAGACTCGCTGGAATCGCAATTCACCTTAGGCGATGGGGCCCAGGATATAGATCACGAGGCAACCATAGAGAGAAACTACAGAGAAATACCAACTTACGAAAACGAACACCAAGACGACGAAACACGACCAACTAACACCGCAGAAATGGAGCAAATTATTGCGCAATTAAACCCGAAAAAAGCACCCAGCTACGACAACATACCAAACAGAGCACTAAAAAACTTACCAGAAACAGCCCAACTCAAATTCACTTACATCATAAACACAATACTATCACTAAAACACTTTCCAAAATCTTGGAAAAAAGCAAAAATAATACTCATCCCTAAATCCCACAAAAATTTGATCTTCCTCAAAACTGGCGACCTATTAGCTTGCTCTCATCACTGAGCAAGCTGACGGAGAAGGTTATGTTGGTGAGTTTGAACACACACATATCGCAAAACAACCTGATCCCACATGAACAGTTTGGGTTCAGAAAACAACACAACACCGAGCTCCAACTTGCCAGACTTGTTAAGGAGGCGACTAAAGGACTACAAAGACGGGCATCGACCGGAATTGTAGTCCTTGACCTCGCAAAAGCCTTTGACAAAGTGTGGCATGAAGGACTCATACACAAACTAGACAGACTACACAATTTACCACCGCCACTAACTCAACCCATAGCTTCATTACTCAAATACAGATCCTTCACTACACAAATAAACACAGCACTATCCACCACAAGGCGCATAGAGGCAGGAGTCCCCCAAGGCTCTCCTCTGTCGCCTACTCTATACTCATTATACACAACAGATATACCTAGACACCCAAACACTAAACTCTCCATATACGCATATGACACATGCATATTCTCAAAAAACAACAATCACACAAGACTCAAAAATCACGTACAGCAACACTTAGACTCCATATACGAATGGGCAGAAACTTGGATATTAAAATCAATGAAGATAAAACACAGGCCATGCTCATAACAACTAAACGTAATAAACCTATTCCAAATTTAAATCTCGAAAACTCAGTAATAAGATGGTCAAACTCTCTTAAATATCTAGGGGTAACCCTAGATAGTAAACTCACTTTTCAAAAGCATATAGAAGCAAAAGTAAACGCAGGCATTGCAGCCAAACAAGCTTCCTATCCATTAATTAACAGAAATAGTAAAATGTCACTAAAGAATAAACTAATGCTCTATAATCAGATAATAAAGCCCAAAATTCTATATGGAGCCATAGTATACACACATGCATGCAAAACAAACAAGAAAAAACTACAAACATTCCAAAACAAAACACTCAGACAAATTGTGAACCCACCTTGGTATTTCAAAATTTCAAAAAGGTTCGTTCTTTTTCAAAAATAAAAATCTCAAAATCTAAAAATTTCTCAAAATTTCAAATTAAAATTTTTTCAAAATCTCTCAAAAATCTTAAATCACATAAATCACTAACAAAACTAGAATGATTCAATAACAGCTGGGGACGAGAGCATCGCTGATGCCCTAGGCCGGGTTCCCGCCTAAAAACGGGGGTGTGCAGGCATTAAGGGACTGCACGGGGTAGCTCGCCGTATGGGCTCCATGCGTAGAATTAGAGTCAGGGGGTAACATCCTGCGTATTACGTGCAGTTCTTTCCTGGGGCGATCGTTTTGGACTTGCGGAGAAATCAGCATAATCCAAATCGATCAGCCTCGCCTAGGTGTCTACAGCTATTCTCTTGTCTGCTCAAAATCGCAAAACAAACAACACTCGCTCCTTCACTAACCGGCACCAAGGATCCATCCAACGAAGACAATCCCAATGACATCCCAGGAACCAAGTCGACACATAATCAATAACTCAACAACACATGGACCAAGACAGTGCGAGAGTGCTTAGCGCACTAACACGATAAGATATCACAATAACGAGTGTCACTTGCCAATTGTGTGCGCAGGGCCAACACCAGCCCCCGAAAGATGTCTGTTCGTGTTGCTGAAATACTGATTGAAGTAAAGCTTTAAGCTAGAGTAAATTGAGTTAAGCAAACGTCTAGGGTATAGCGCGGAAATACGATAGGCTAAGACAAGTTGTAATTTGAAATGATTAAATAAACTATGGACTGATTGATTTAATATCGATGTAGTCAACTTCGTTAGTATCACAATAATTTTGAGAAAGTTGCCGATAATGCTACTTTTTTAAATGCTTCAACGTGCTTCATTCGCTTTAAAGCATGCTGCATTTCTCAAAGCACTTTGAAGTTTTGTTCAACGGCTTCAATAGGTGTTCAATGTATTAAGAAGCTCGAATAATCAAAAATTACTAAATGCTAAATGGGACAATATTTTGCCTTTGAATACCTTTGTATTCGTCCACCGGAAAGTTTCCACCGAGTTCCTCTGTATTATCCTCTTCAATAAAAAATTGAAATATCTATTTGACAACGCTAGGGTTTGGACACATTTAAAATTGAAGAAATGTAAACTGCTCAACAAAAACCTCCCATTTTTTATTTTATTGTAACTTTTACAAATATCTTTTTTAAGCGGTTTTTCAAATTCGAAAGTTTATTTTGTTTAGATAATAATAAAAGACGTTTTTTCGCAAAATAAAGTATATTTTCAAATTACACAGGCGGTCAATTAAGTAGTGTAAAAATTAAGAAATATAGGAGTGAAGCATTTTCACAATAATTATTTTCCGCCTTATACTAGCTGTGTCACGTTGGTATGATAATATCAATCTCTAGCACATTAAACAGCGATGATCATTCATTAATTTATTTTTTAATTTATTTATTTTTTTATCAAATAAAATTAAGTTGCCCTCCGAAATTTTGATTTACCCTGAGGCTTTTCGGTTCTTGTCGGCTTCTTTTTAGTTCGTACTGGATCTGTATATAGGGAAAAAGTTAAGATAAGTTAGGTAACCCATAAAACGCATTCTGAAATGATTCGCTATTAGTTCTACTTACGTTTACAGCTTCTTACGCGCTGACATCTCCTATATTTATATGTATAACAAGGAGTACATGTCACTATGTGATAACGTCTCACACCAGGATCTTCCAACATGGAAGTAGAAGAATTCGCCATGTGAAAAAGGTTCAGTAAAGTCATTGTAAACAGCAGCGTCCATATCTTCAAATTAATTCTTATTTTCTTCCCAAATTAATTGACCACGATACAACGACAACTTTAATGTTTTAGCTACATTTATTTCATACGCCCGACTAGGTACACCGATATTTATATAAAATCCTTATAATGGTCACGTGTTAATAATCAAATGTATAATATATATATAATTCAAAAGTTGAACTTTTATTACTTTGTGGTAAAACAATGAACGTTATTATAGATTTTTACTATCGAGAAATAATTGTTATATTATTCGATAAAATAATATATAGTCGATTTTTATAAACGATTTTAGTGAATATTTAATTTCAAAATTTCCATGTCGTGCTGAATACAAGATGTTTTCCTAACAAATCAAGCAATAGAGAGAAATAATAAGCTGTTAACTTGTATAAAGCTTTATTTTGGTGTGCTAAAAGTTGTCTCAAAAGTCTCATAAAATCTCGTGTCCGCGTCTTAAGATATACAAGGTCACAAAAATCGTTTTTTTTGCAAATATCTCGCTTCCTATGGTTTTAATTTAATTTTTTATTTATTTATTTATTTATTTAAATAATATATTTCCTCAATTAAAAAGTGATGACACAGTAATTGATGAAACTAGTCAAAAAGAAACTTATTATACTTAACTAAAACTAGACAAGACACTAACTGACACATATAAGTATGTTTCGTGTGTATTCGTGGTATAGACGTTTCGTCCCGAATTTTTCATCACTGTTAGCACCTATCCTTGATTTGACCAAGAAGAATACCAAATGGAAATGGACATCAGATTGCCAGAGATCTTTTA
>JAEQML010076549.1:0-13303 GCA_016904865.1 Pissodes strobi
TATGTTATTTAAAGCGGCGCGTTAACTAAACGAGATACGGACTGCTGTGGGTGCGCGCGGAAGCAACTATTTTTTATTATATGTGCAGCTTTGGAGGGTGGATTACTCGAAAAGTATTACACCTAGAGGACTGGAGTTTTTTTTATAACTTTTTTGTACTTTTCGCTAAAAATTTCACGCTGGTGACATCCATAAAATTTCAAAAATAAAAAAGTTTGTCACTGGTCGAAAACTAGCTTATTCAAAATATAAACTTTCAAGTTCATATACCATTAAAAAAAAATGATAATAAAAAAAACATTATGACTGTTGTCTTCGCTTAAATGTTATATATCATCTCAAGAAAAATTATTCTAATATACGGAGTATTTCCAGAGTTATGAGGTGTTATGTATAAAAAAGTGGGCAAACTGGTTTATTAAAATTTTCGACGTTTTTAGCTATAAAAAAAAGTCTGAACCTATAAAAAAAAGTCGTAATCACCCATTTCATATAGCCAGGAACATATGTAATCATATTTTAATGGCCTGTACTGGTTATACCTCAAAAAAAATTTTTGACTACTTTTCCTCGGTATTTTACTCTACTACTTATATGTAATGCTTATATTAGTCGATCTGTAAATTCGTTGACTTAAATTTGCATTTTTAACTTCTTATGCTATGCGTTATATGAATCTATAAATCCAGCTTTAATAACTTAATATACGTGTTTAACGTTTTAAATCAGTTATGTGCTGAAAATATGTCAAAACTGCATACATATGCTAGTGGAGACTCGCCCTTAATAGGGCAGGAAGGAACGGATTCAACATTTGAACCGCTCCGAGCATGAGTAAAAAAATCGCCCTAGCATTCTAAAAAAGGTATGTGGTCTTTAAAACAGTTTAACTCAGTAATTGACACAAATCACTTAATAGTATATTAACGTCGATTTTAAATCACGAGGTGCGAAGCACATATAGATTAAAGATATGAGGGTAATAATAGGTTTCTAAATCGTGATTAATATGTTTTTTTTCACTATGAGATCATTTACAAATGTTGCGGCAGTTGTTTATCTATTAATTTTAGTTTTATGCATTATGAATATTTGCTACCTCAGAAAACTCTACACATGGCAGTCTTCTCAAGATGGACAGGGAAGTATTGTACGCAATCAAATTTACTTCAATTTTAATTAACAAGAGAGCAAGAGACATCAGAATAGCATGACACGAGAACTACTATCAATAGGGAGGTCTCGAAAATGCGCGATATAGGCGCTTAAAGCGTCTCCTTGAGTGATTCATTCAAAAATTTCCTAAAAGTGTGAAGATATGAGTGGCAACCCTCAGTTCGGCTTTATCAAGGGACTGGGTATTGGGGAAGCTCTATTTTAAATGAAATTACTTGGACAAAACTGGTATAATCAAAGGCAGGATGTTTTCATCTGCTTTATTGACTATCAGAGAGTTAGGTATACAGTTAACTGCAATCCGCATTGGTGGTGATTTGTTAACAGAGACCTTCTGCGTACTGCAACGTTGAAAAAATATTTCAGTTGTTGTTAGAAACTGAAGGACGGAGTATCAAAATCAATGGCATCTCAATAAGAAATATATGATATGCAGATGATACTGCAATCTTAACACACAACCTTGAAGACCTCCAGCCAATACCAAATAAACTCATACATATTAATATTGCCAAAGCAGAAATGAAGGCGATTAGTAGACATCAGTACAATACTCCTTTTAACATCTGTGGAGAAAATGTTGAATGTGTCGCAAAATGCACTTATATTGGTGCCACCCCAAATGGAAAATGGAAATGTGATGAAGAAGTGAATGAAAGAATCTTTGAGAACGTTGATGGGAGTTTTTTGAATTGCTACTGTATAGCCAGTGCTGTCGAATTGTTTTATACAGTCATGTTTATTACAATAGATTTGTATGTTCCTATTAAAAGAACTTGCTCCCTGATATTCCCATGATATTTCTTGGAAAGAGCAATGTATCCAATTCAAAGCATTTAGATCGTTCAGACGCTCGTGTTTAATCTCTGACGAAAATAAATACAAATCTCTTAGATTTCAGTACAAAGCTTCCATAAAAAATAACTACAGCTGTTTTCTTGGTAACACCCAAAATAACATTTCAGGAAATATCAACGCCTTTTCGGCGTATGTTAAATGAAAACGTAATATCCCTCTCGAATGAAACTAAGATGTGATGAGTCCTGTGATCCTAAGGGAGGGGCTGATTTACTTGCTAGATTTTTCAGTCTGGGTTCTTCAATTCTGACTCAATTAATGTTACTCCACATTCCCGGTCTTTTGGAAGATTGAACCTGTCCAATGGCAGTATTAACAGTTCAATTGTATTTGATAAGAAAGGTCCAGGGCCAGATAGAATTTGCCCCTTATTTCCCAAGAATTGTAGCCCAACACTGGCAGCTTCTCTTAGTTACATCTATAAACTCTCTTTAAATATGGACAAATTTCCTAGCCTTTGGAAACGTTCTCATGTGACTGCAGTCTGGAAGAGCGGAGACAGGGATGGTATAGAGAATTAAAGTCCCTTATCTGGTATTGATTGTATGACCAAGGTTCTTGAGTCGATTGTTGTTGATACACTGATGCCTAACTTAAAAAATCTTAAATTTGAACATCAGCATGGCGTTATGGTTGGACGTTCCTGCCAAACGAACCTGTATTGTATTCCAACGATCTTGCAACAGCACTCGACGCTGGAGCTTAATCAATGATCTTGGAGTCATCTTCGATACTGAATTGGGGTTCAATGAACATATAAATAGTGCAATCTCCAAGTCATTCAGGATGGCTGGATTCATTATGAGAACTGGCTTTGATTACACTAATATCGATGTTTTAAAGATACTTTATTACTTATTGGTACGGAGCCACCTTCAATACTGTTGTATTGTCTGGTCCCCTTTCTGTAGGATTGAACGTGTTCAGACTATGTTTGTCAGTTTCCTACTCAGGAAACTTTACATCGAAAGAAGTGACTTTTCATGTACTCAACGCCTAACTCGTGTAGTATTTTGGCATAAACAAAAGCTACAGATTTGCTTAGTTTATATTTATTTTTATTTGCAAACATAATTTAGATTGGATTATTCCAATATATCTACCTACTGTGTGTAAAGTACATTACCTTGTTTTGCCTTGGAAGTTGCTGTATATACTTTCTACATTTATGTTTATGTCTTAGTATTATATACTAGCTACTTATGATATGATAATAACATCAGGTTTCATTTTTGTTCCTTTCTGAATAGTAGGTGCTCGACTAGGTTTCGGAAACATTTTTCAAAGATTCTGGTTGTGCAGTTAAATTTGCTAGCTATTGTCTTAATAGATTTTACTATTTGAGCTCTCTTTTAATCACTCAGGAAAATGCTCACAAGCTTTTCTTTGATTTTAAAATTAATAAAAACTTAACAATTTGCTAACACAAATGAAACATTCATTTTGTTTATTATTTGAAGCCAATTCGTTGCAAAACCTACCACAAACAATTTGGAGATCATAAGAGTCATCTAATGCATATTGTAATTCATTTATTTAATTGTGTTTAGGTATATTATTTATTTTTGTTTTCTTCGTCTTTCGAGGAGATTTCGTGTTTTCATTTATTGACTGTCAGGCACATATATTTTTGACAGTTAGACAAGTTGAATTAAATCGACGTTCCCAGGTAACGGTTCCCTGCAGATTTTTAAGGCATATTTACTTGCTGCTTGGCGAATATGGTTTAGAGTAGAAGTTCGATTAACCGAGCTGTGGATGGTTCTTCTTGCGATTGGACTCTATTTCACATAAGTTAAGTTGGCAACAATTTTCGGAGTCAAGCTGTTCGTTCCGTGAGAGATCCAGGTTTTCCGTTTACGCCCTAGACTGGCAAGGAGTCGATAGGCCGGCATCTTTTGTGAAGCCGTTTCGAGGTGCCTCATGGACTGGTTGAAATAACTAGGGCAATTATTTTATGATATTTTTGTTACGTTAATGTATTTCGACCCTAAGCAGTGCCAGTATTATGAAGGCTACCTATAAAAGTTTTTGTTGAGTTATTGGAATCCTACCTCCACGCGGTAAGTCACAAAGTCTTGTGTAATTAAATCTATTTTTCAATCTTTATAGAAAAATCTATGTTACTCTTGCTCTCATATGGCAGTTGCTTGGAATTGACTGTTATTGTTATTGTTTTTGAAGAAATCTGTCTATAATAGACAATATTTGTTTTGTTCCACTGGCCAATACCAGAAAGAAAAGAGGCCATAGTCAGCTTGTGAGGGTTGATACGTCGATGCAAGCCAATAGAGTGTGGAGTATCACAGGGTTCAGTACTAGGCCCCATTTTGTTTCTTCTTTTTATCAACGACATTGCTTGTCTGGGCATTAGCGGTAAAGTCTGTTTCTTTGCGGACGATACCAGTTTCACCTGGAGCAACCCGGATATTACGGCGCATCATAGAACTGTATCTAGGGACTTAATCACCATTAAATCATGGTACGATTCTAATCTCCTCTGCCTCAACGTTTCTAAAACTAGAGTTTTGTCATATAAGAGTACGGTGCAATCTTTTGTACTTAATAACATCGCTATTGACGTCGGTGAATCAGTGAAATTTTTGGGGCTTGTTGTGGTCAACCATTTAAAGTAGGACTTGCACATCGATGCCTTATCAAAAAAAAAATCAGTTCTGCCTGTTTTGCGCCAAGAATTGTTTGCAGGGAGTATAACGTGTCAACTGCTAGAACAGTCTATTATGCCCTTTTTGAGTCGCACCTCCGATACGCTCCTCCATTCTGAGGTACGTGTTGTGCGACTCAATTTGAGCGTATTTTCAAACTACAAAAGAGAGCTGTTCGATATTCACTGAGGCTAAACAGTAGAACTCACTGCCAGGATTTCTTTAAAATATTTAAAATATTAACTCTTCCTTCCTTATTCATATTTGAATCAGTTTGCTTAATCCGCAAGCACCTATCTGCTATTCCAGATAGGTGGACTCATAACTATCCGCTTAGGATTTTGCAGAGCTTTGAGATTATACTTACTGGAGAGAGCCTTATACGCAGTGAACGACTTCTTTAATTAATGCATAATTTTGAGCATCTTACACTCTGGCTTAATGATTACATGCTTAATGTTTAATGTTAACAATTTTGATTTATTTTATTAATATTTTATATAATATTTTGACCACGTACAATTTGCACAATTGTATAAAGTTGTGTATAGTTAGGTTTTTCTTTTTCTTTTTATTGTATGTTTCTATATTTGTGTTTTTTTATGTCTTGTAATTTAGTTCTAGCCTTGTCTACAAATTGGAAATTTTTTTGACATATAAAGCATCTTATTATTATTATTATTATTATTAGTATTATTGTTATTATTATTATTATTATTATTATTATTATATGGATGTCGCTAAATGTAGGGTAGGTACTTTGTAGCTGTCGGCATGATATTATTCGTTGAAAAGTGAAAATATACATGTGTCATCGGTAAGTATAATTCTTAAAAAAATATTTGTGAAAAATCGAAACCCGAAAATAGCGGGTTTTCGAAAACATTGAAGTGAAAATGTTCTTTTGTGTTCAATCGACATTTCCTTCCAAGGTCAACAACGGATCTCGACAACCGTAAATATAAACGAATTCTGGCTTTAACCATTGAAGTCGGCGGCGGGACTAACTGAAAAAATCAGTTCGGAATAGTTTTGGATAGCAAGCAAAAGTTGTGATAAGGTAAGGTGGGGTAAACGTGCATAGATTTGTCAAATATATATATTTTACTTTTTTTTGCAAATTCATTGAAGGGTTCTATATTGGGCATAATAGTCAAAATATAAAAACTTTTGCAAGTTTTGGAAAATATATAGGTACACACATGGAAATTGTCAAGGGATATTGAAAACTTCAGGTGACTTTGAAACTTCAAGAACTTTCTTAAAAACGAACGGATCTTCACGAGCCATGAATATTCCGAAAGGTTGCTATATTGTCTTTGAAAGATGGCTGTTCAAAGTAACTTAAAGTTAGTAGGTGATATTATACGGAGTCATTCAAAGAACGTATGAAATGTGTTTAAAAAGCTGAATGGGTGCGTTTTACGTAGAATTACGAAACTTGATTTTCAATTCCGTTTTTAGCTATAACAAGTCTTCTGTTCAAAAATCCTTAATGGGAAAACGTTGTTATCTCGTTTTATTAAAGGGACAGAAACAATTTTGTAAAACTCTATATGTTTTACATTACACTTAACACATCAGCATCAGTGGTCATTCAATTGTGATACAATTAAGTAAAGGCGATAAGGGTTCTCGAAAACAAAACAAATTATACAGGATGTCTCAAAAATTTGTTGATTCCAATATTTCAATTTTCTTTTTTTTTGTGATTTATGCGACTGTATGTTTACACCTCCATTTCTTTATGTGAATTTTTGAAAAACGCTGGATTTGCTACAATATGTACAGGGTAAGGTAAAAGATGAAAGTGGAAAATAGGGGAGAGGGTTTGTTTTAACTTTTACTAAAAAACAATACTTACTTACACAAAATTAAAAAACACCATTAAAACATTAAAAGACACTCAATAGGCTGTGTGCTCACCACGATTATTAATGACGGCTCTACACCTTCTTTGCATACTTTGTATCAAATGCTCTAAATATGCTTGTGGTATTGCTCACCAAGCTTCCTGTAAGGCAGCGAACAGTTGGTCGCGGTTTTCTAAGTGACTTTCTTCCCCTAGAACTCTTCTTTGGAGCATGTCCCATTCATGTTCTATCGGTTTTAAATCCGGGAACTAGGCGGGTCATGGCAATACCTCAATAGCATTATCTTCTAAAAATGTTCTTACCAATCTTGCCATGCGCGGCTTCGCATTATCGTGCTCAAAGTTGTCCCCAAGGGTAGCTGCATATTGAATGACAACTGGTTGGGGTTTTTCTTCTACATAGCGATTGGCGTAAAGAAAGTTGTCTAGCCGAATTAGGTCGGTTCTTCCTCCTATACTGATCTCACCCCAAACCATAACAGTTCCGCCTCTGTATGAATGAACCTCCTGTACATTATTTAATCGTATTTCATTACCTGGAGTTCTCCATATTCGTACACCAACTCTTCGCCGCTGTAGGTACCAGGAAGCTTGATGGGTACTACAAGCAGACTTAGATCATTTGATACAAAGTATGCAAAGAAGGTACAAAGCCATCATTAATAATCGTGGTGGGCACACGACCTATTGAGTATCTTTTAATGGCATAACGGTGTTTTTTACTTTTGTATAAGTTAGTATTGTTTTTGATTAAAAGTTAAAAAAACGATCTCTCTTTCATTTGCATCTTTTATACTTTATCCTGTACATAATATAGACATTTAAACGTTTCTTAAAGATTTGCATAAACAAACAGAGAAGTAAACATACGGCCGCATAAATCATAAAAATAGGATGAAATATCGGAAACAACAAATCTTTGAGTCACCCTGTATAATTTGTTTTTTTTTAATACATTGGCTGTGTTTGATTTTATCACAATTGAACGACCACTGATCCTGATGAGTTAATGTATAACATTAAAAATATACAGTTTTACGAAATGGTTTCTGTCTCTTTAATAAAAAGAGATAACAACGTTTCCCCATTAAGGTTTTTTGAGCAGAAGGCTTGTTTTAGCTAAAAATAGAATTGAAAATTAAGTTTCGTAATTCTACGTAAAACGCGTCCATTCTACTTTAAAAAAAAAAAAGAAATAAAATTACATTGAGCAGCCATTTTTCAAAGACAATACAGCAACCTTTTGGAAGTTTCATGGCTCGTGAAGATCCGTTCGTTTTTAAGAAAGTTCTCAAAGTTTCAAAGTGACCTAAAATTTTCAATATCCCTAGACTATTTCCATATGTGTATATATTTTTTTATTGTAGGTGAATGCTCTTTCCCGAAGAGAGCGAGGAAGTGCAATCAGTCTAGAAATTATACGTAAAATCTTGTTAAAATCAAGTTGGGAAAGGGTATCACATTTCCAATGGGCTTAAAAAAAGGGTCAAATAAATATTTTTTGAATACGTTTAATTGAAAAACAGTACCAGTGACAAAAAGAAACAATATTTTTAAACGTTGTATGATATTCATCAAAAAAAGAACTAAAAACACATTTTTGAACAAATAATTATTAAGGGATCTACTTATACCAAACGATTCAGTTAAAAATGTAAGAAGGGTCGAAAATATAATGTCCACGTCTAACCAATGGTCCTTTTAGACATTCTAATATCTCGTTTTTATACACCATTGATTTATCTTCTATCGCTGGGAAAACAAGGGTATTTTTAGGATATTTTTGTCCAATAGCTGCTTTCAAACAAGGACAGTTATACATTTTCAAGGGTTCGATTATTTCGGTCACTAGGCCAATAAATATTTTCTGACTCTTTTCAGATTTCAACATAACTTTTATGTATGTGCATACAGCAATTTATTCTTGATTTTTCATTTCTTTATTTAGTTTTTTCACTTCGCTCAATGGCATCTCTTCTGAGTCATCAGATTCAGGATACTTACGTTCTCGTAAATTTTTCCCAGAGTAATTTTGGTGGTTTCTTTGAATTGATTTTGATAGGCTGTCCCTAGAGTTATTTGATTCCAAATCCATGTCATCATCTGTGTCGATATAAAGTGGTTCTTCATGATATGAAGATTCAGAAGATACAGTTAGAATTGTTTTTGCCTGACGTTTAAATTTTCTCTTTAATTTAGCACCACTAGTGCTTGGATCATTATCGTTTTGCTCGGTGCCATTTATATTAATTTGTCAGATTATTTCTTTTCGAGCTCCTGCTATCAAGAATTGCGTGTGCCACCGTAGATGATAAAACTTCAGCACCTGATGAAATTTTTTTTCGTGGTTTGATGTCTTGATTTACCGGATTATTTGATCGTATTGTTTCTAATAGAATATTTTTAAATGCATCAGTTTGCTCCAGTGTATCTTCGGTTTGGTCTGTTATTTCCTCGGTTATTTCCAAGTTCGCAATGGTGCCTTCTACCAATCCGGCGTTATTGTTTTGTTGCTGATTTTTTTGATACTTTAACCATATATCAGGATCATACGTTTCAGGGCTAATTACTTCCCGAGACTTCCCGAGTTACTTCCCTATTGAATGGAAATATTCCTCCTTTCCTAAAGCCTTGCCTAAAACCACTTTTGATAACATTTATATCCAAGTTTGCCCTCGAGCTTGCCCAAGTTTTACCAAAAGAAGTGCAAACTCTTGAAATACCGTCCCGGATTTTTTCGTTACCAACACACAAATTTTCATCCCAACTTACCTTAACTGATTTAAAAACAGAAAGGTCTAGGGGTTGCAGCAAATGACTTGTGTGTGCTGGTAATTTTAAAATTTCTATATTTAGAGTTTTGGCGAATGCAATTGCTTCTTCCGTAACATGTGTAGCATGTCAGTCGTAAATGATCATTACAGGTCTTTCTTCAGTCAATGTTGGAACCAGATTATTCTTTAAAAAATTGATAGATTTCACAATATATCCAACCATTTTTGCTAGCAGCAAATGACATATTAGGACATTAACTATCTTTGCTTTCGGGTACCCAATTGGACCATCCTCTAAAAATTACTAGCGGTGAAGCCTTTCCACCATTAGCATTAGCAGCTACCAAACAGGTAAAGTTTTCTTTTCCGGTACCGCCAGTAGTTCTTGACGACGGTCTTCCCTTTTCTCCTACAACTTTTGTCTTACTAGGATAAGTACACATACTAGTTCCATCTAGATTCCATACTAGATGTGGTTTGTCAAACAAACTTAATCGTTGAAGTGTTGTCGGCAGAAAATTGAAGTATTCATTTATTACAAAAGGATCGGTTTGCTTTTTCCGTACGTATTCAACCGACTGGGGCTTTTTTACGCATTCTAAATAGGATAAACCAATACTTTCCGGGACGCCCGTTCTTAAAAGGAGTTTGAATTTTATTTCTATTTACGTATTGTTGAATGACATCCAAAGTTCCTTCCGAGAAAGGCCAAAACCACTTTTTTCCAAAGTTTTCAGATATGCTACTAGTAATTCTTCATCTTCTTTTCTCAGTGCTGCACAGCGGCCTCCCGTCTGGCTTTTCTTTCCACGATGCGACGACCAGGTAGATAGCACTGTACTGTGCTCTGTATGGTATGGTATAGAGTAATTTTTCGACGTAGCTCTTAAGCCTAATATGTTTGATTTTACGCTCTGAATTGCAGCTGCAAGAGTCTCTTTTGAGTAACCTCGTCATCGTTTTGCCTTTCTTGCATAATTTCTAACCACCTGAAACAAAATATATAGATCGGGAAATTGCAACCAGTGATTGCACTTCCCCTCCGAAATATGGTTGCACAGGTAACACCCTTATTCCCTGACATCTTGCATAAAATTAAACACTTACCCTTTAATTTTTCGGTAAAAATCGCAAATTACTAATTCACGTGCTACGCGTACATGTGCTCACTCGGCTTAGGTCAGGTAAAAGATTTGTATACAGCTGCCACCGGTTGCTGCGAAGAGTCTGTAGTTATAAGATGCGCTCTTAATTTGGGCACGCTTGCTTAGATGACCAAAGTAGTATTAGTAAAAATATTTTCAGCTTGTTTTTATGTTGGATAGTTGCATTTACCCGATTATTGCACTTACCCCATTTGACCTTATGTGAGAAAGCAATTCTACGCAACAGTTTTTGATTGGAAATAACTAGAATGACAGGACTTCTCATCATATTCACGTAAAGTTTTTGAGTCTATTAAACTTGCTTGTTAAAATTAAAGTAGGTATTTTAATTTGGAATAAGCTTGGGAATAAGTTTATTTACAGAAGTTTAAATTAAACAAATAATACAGAGATATTTATTTTTAAATGAGAAAAAAAAATAAAATCACGACACTCAGATTAGTTTCGATTACAATACCTTTTTATAATAAGATTGATTGAAATACGAGTGCAGAGATATCAAAACGCGAGATAATAAATGAATCAACAGTATTTAAGTAAATCTACGAAATTTGTGATATTATCTGAAAAATGTAAAACATTATAGCTCAATAAAAATAAACGGATACATTTATTACGGTGATAGGTGATTTTTGTTGCAAAACGAAACGAAATCAACAATTAGATATTTCAATGAGGATAACGGAAACAGTCAACGCTTCATAAAATCGAAATTCGAACAATAATCCGTAGACACAAAAACCATTGTGTTCCGGAACCATAACTGGATTATAGACGGTTCATCGTATTTACTTATTAATGGTCAGTCTCCTCTCGATGTGGAGGAGATCTCCTCGGAGATCTCTAACACTTATTTTAGTCAAGACAAGTTCAACTTTATGCTAATAACCCATTGCATCGAACTATTTAACTCAAGATTAAGTTTTTATCGTATTGCCAGATAAAATTTAATCCGATATTAGCCTAATGTTGAGTTAATTAAATACTTCGTTGCAACTCCGTACGCGTGTAAACACACTCCTCTCTCAAATCTGATGTAAACCTACCAGTAAAATCTACCTAAAGTTGTCTTATTCCCTCACGTTTCCGTTAACGCATTTGTCATGCGCCCAAAAAAACTCCCTTACCCACTTATCATATGGAAAATTTGGAAAATTGAATTTACTTACTTGTGAAATCTGTCTGTTGACATCGTACTCGGTAAAACTCTTCACTGGGTCACCAAGTTCACTGTTCACAGACTGGTTTCTACTCGAGTTTATACCTAATAGCCGTACAGAAACAATATTGTTCCGATATGCGGGAAACCAATTCAATACAACATTATAACGCGTATCGCAATTTTTTTGTCATCGAATCGAAGATAACCGACCCAAGTACTTCATCGGTACTGATACTGATATGTCGCTCACCTGGCACCTGGCATTCGCGCCATTCGCGGTCGATCATCTGCTAAAACAATTAAAAAGCTTTTGTTGCGCGGCGTTGCCTATTCATATCTAGGGTATTCCTCGAAGAAATTGATCGCATAATTACGGCCCACTCAAAACCATGCAGAGTGAAAACCACCGTTAGTTAAAATGACCCATGGATCTTTGACTTAATCCTAATCTAACCATAGGACGGTCTGGACGAGAAGAAGAGTTTGGGTTTAAAGAAGAAAAGAGAGGGGACGCGTAATTGCCTTAAACAATGATCAATTGCACCGCGCTATGCATAACATTGTTGTAAACTAGATATTTTATGTATATTTACGTAATATTTAAGACATAGTATAGAATAGTTTTGAGATACGCCTATGAACAAGTGTAAGTCATATATACATTGCCAATCCTAATATTTATTATAAACGAAATAAACGATTAGTCTAAGAAAATACGGCTGGTCTAACTATATACAATCACTGCAATGCATCAACTTATCTTCGCATAATGTTTTCTGTGTTATGATAATAATCCCTAAACCATTCCCTTGTCCCTTTGTGATTTTTCTTTTCATTAGCGCAAATGGTCGCATACACTGTTTATTTTAAGTTAGTCATTTTAGTTGCCTAGCCCTTAGAAAAATAGGATTTAGGTTATATTTTGTAGTACGCCTGTGTGTTAATATAAGCAAGGCACATTATATAAGGGAATGTATGATTAGCAAGAGCTCTTTTATTCTGGTTCTTCTTCTTGATTTTGTTACCCCAACTTTAATTTATAAATTTAAAATACCTCTTGAGTTTAAAAGTGCTTAATATATTTTTTACCAAACGTGTTTTAAACTACAACTTCTCTTTAAAATATACATAATTATAATGATTGATGGGGTCCAGCGTTGGATAAAGTTATAACAACATGACCAAGTGCAATTTCGTCAATGTTGTGATAATATCGTCATCTAGTACCTAAAGGTGTAATGTAACTATAAAAAAATCTCCATTTACTTGTTCTCCTTGAGCACATGACCATCTTGTATATAGGTATTGTCGAAAGTATGCAGAAACCAAGTTTTCGACCTCCTACACCTTTGGCGCAACTAACTGTAACCATAAAACCTCAAAATGTTGGCACTTTTCCGAATTTTCAGCTATAACTCCTTTAGTGTGATAGTGTGTGTTCTAGCAAAAACTATCTTATATACGCTTTGAAAGGGAATAAAAAGCCAAACATTCATATGAAAAGTGTTTTCCTAAATTGGAAATTAAGCGAGCTACAGTTTATCAAAAATTGAAAAATTTCTCATGATTTAAACAAACTAAGTAAAGTAAATGACTTGGAGCCCTTGGATATATCTATATATATATAT
>JAEQML010076550.1:0-13302 GCA_016904865.1 Pissodes strobi
TTTCGTTATCTCCGTCTGACGTTTTTACATATTACCGAAGAGACAATTTTAAGTACATATTTAAATCGTCAAACGAAAGTACCGCTGCAAATTCCCCCTGAAATTTGGCAAAATTCCAGCCTAGATGGCTGAATACTGTTACAATGTTTTTTTTTAAATTTATTAAAACACTTGTTGGGTTAATATATGTTAGAAAAGAAAGTCAATTTATATATATTGAAAATTTCACATTTGAAATCTTCAAACATGGAAATTTCTTTTGAAAATTTCAAACGGTACATTCTTACCTGTAATTTATAATGGCGATTGCAGTCTCTGTGATATTGAAATTGATAGCTATTGTAACCTGTATCTTTTAAAATTTGTAGCAGCCTCTCGTCGTTTAATGTATAGATTCTAGATAAAACTATACTTTCTATTGTCTTTCGAGCATAGGTACGTAATCCCACACAACGACTCTTGACTGTTTTCCTTACTTATCCACAGTAAATACAACCTGAATAGATTTTTACTTTACTTGGTTCATTTGTTTTTTCCTAGTGCTTCAACAGTTCAACTTCATTAATATATGCATATTTCAAACATTCTCATTCGTCAACTCTTGTTGCGTGGATGTTGATGCATCAGCATTAACCTGAACATTTAGTTATTTTTCCTTATCACTAGTTTCCATAACGACTGCAGCAAAAGCTGCTGAAGTTAATGTGGATGGCTCGTTTGAGGACATTTCAGTTCTCGCCAATTCCATGTATTCATTGATATATTTTTTCGGCAAAGACGTAAACTAAAACGGAGTTTTATCCACAATACCGAAACAGAATTATTGCACTCGACGCGCGTTTCGCTAACCATGTTAGCATCATCAGGAGATGATATAAAACTCTACCTAACTCGCTTTTATACTAAATGTTTGCTTAATCAAGCGGAACCAAAGGAACCAATCCTGGAAACCCACTAGTCACGCTCGATCAACCGATACAATGGACTATACGGAATAGGCCCTCTATCTCTATTTAAACTATTCTTACATTTACTAATTTCCATACTTTCATATGCGTCTAATAATCTCCTATCAGTTATATTATGAATTAATTTAAAATTTTTAATTGTTATTCTATGATTATTATCAAAAGCATGCTCGCCAACACTTGATTTTTCTGTTCTACCATACTTTAAATGAGCTATGTGTTCCTTGAATCTCGTTTGTATAGATCTTCTAGTTTGCCCTACATATTTTTGGTTACAATACATGCATCCAATTTCATATATTCCACTTCTTTCTAATATTTCAATTTTGTCCTTTGGACCACCTAATAATTTCTTAATGTTGAACTGAGTTTGGTATACTAATTTTAAACCTACATCCTTAAAGACTTTTTGGAGTCCTCTAGTATACTGAGGATTATATGGGGTATCGAGACATATTTTGTATTTTCATCCTGATTGACGAACGAAGTGGAATCACGAATGGTCTTTCTAAACAAATGCCTATTAATTAGTCTATTTATTAAGTTAGTATTGAAACCATTAACTTTCGCTATATTCTTAATTGTCTTCTCTTTATTATTAAATCATTCTCTGCTGAGAGGAAAGTTAACCATACGGTGTACCAAAAAAATGAAAGCTCGCCATTTTGTGTTGGTCGCAGCGGAAGGAGTCATTAGGAATATATTGGGTAGTGGCAGTACTTTTTCTATAAATATCAAATTCTGGTGTGTTATTGTCGTTCCTAATCACTAAAGTCTCCAAAAATGGAAGTTTGCCATTGTTCTCGACTTCATAAGTAAATTTAATAGTGGGGAAACGGTTGTTTAATTTGGTTACAAAATCTTCGATATTAGCGGTTTTTGTGTCGAAAATCGCGAAAATGTCATCCACATATATGTACCATACCCTTGGAAAATATTCGAACTCCTGACTGATTTAATTTTCAAATTTACTCATGAAAAGGTTAGCTAAGAACGGCGATAAAGAGTTGCCCATTGCCGTGCCTTCAAGTTGTTGGTAATAGTTATTTTTATATTGAAAATAATTTTAATCCATACAAAGCTTGGTTAAAGTTAAATATTCTTGTTTGATTTCGTTATCAAAACTGTTCATCTCAAGTAATTCACCAACCAAGGTATTGCAAGGTCTGTGGGATTGAAACACTAGGGAACAATAAGCAAACATCAAACGAGATTAAAATTTCACCTTCCTTAAGGTTCGTACCTTTAATTTTGTTTATGAAATCTAAGAAATTTAGGACTCCTGAATTCTGTTGTTTTATAGGTAAATTTTCAAACTGGTTTGCTAGCCACTTGAAAATATTATTGACGATCCTAATGCCGAGACTATGAGACGCATTGCCTTCCGAGGTTTATGAATCTTGGGGAGACAATATAGTTTCGGCATAGTAGGATTGCTCACAGATAATTTGTATTTAATTTGATCAGAAATAAGGTTGCTACATTTCTTCAAAGTGTTTTTACCTTGTGTTACCATCTTAGATAACGAATTCCTTGAGATTTTGTTATAGGGCCCGGATTCTATTAAATTATCAACTCGTTGAAAATATTCGCTTTTGCCTAATATAACAACCTTATTACCTTTGTCAGCTTTTAGATAGAAAACATCTTTCTCCTTTAATCTCTTGATTGTATTTTTTCCTTTTCCAGGACGAGAGTTAAGATTATTATTAATTACAAAAATAAAATATCCTCACTATATTTTAACTTAAATGTTTTACGAACTTGAAGAACTTCATGGTACTTCTTTTGTTTATCCGCATTTAGTAACGGTATTAACTCAGTTACATCACTAACTTCGCAAATCACACACTTCCTATTATTTCCGCAGAACTGTTCTCTATTCCCAACAATGCTACGGAAGACATTTGCGCGCATAGCCAACTCAGCATTTTTTTAAATAATCGATAATATCAAGCGCATCGGGGGTTAGTGAGCTAGAATTTCGCGATATTTCAGGGGGATTTTGCTGTGGTATTTTCGTCTGACGATTTAAATATGTAATTAAAATTGTCTTTACGATAATATGGAAAAACGTCAGACGGAGGTAACGAAAATAAATTACCGAAAAAAAAATAATACGTCTCATACGGCTCGAGCTTTGTGAACGTTGTAGAGTGACTTCGCAGCGGTATTTTCGTCTGACGATTTTAATTTGTACTTAGAGTGGTCTCTGTTTCAATATGTTGAAACGTCAGACGGAGGTAAGAAAAAAAAAATATTAAAAAAAATCACAAATTTGAGGGCGTCTGACACCCCTTTAGCAGCGACCTAGGCGTCTGACGATTTACATACGTCATCAGTGACCTTCCAACAGGTAACGTGCAAATTTTCAGCCGGAGGTATGAATATTTTTTGAGCATTTTTTTTTTCATTTTTGAGTCGTCTGACGTGTCTTTTGCAGGGGTTTTGAGCAAAATCCTTGCAGATGGCAATTCCTGATGGTTCATCCGACTACTTCTCTGAATTCCAGCCGGAGGTGCTATCGTAGTACCTCCGCGGCCGCCAGCTCTTAGTCTAATATCACTTTTAAGCCTCTCGAAGTCTTAAATTACGGGTTCGGGCAAAGGGGATATTTTACCGGAAACTAGTCGGTGATTTTTTTCAGAATAAGAAGGGATCCATTTTGAATAATGAGCAAACATACCAACCGCTCTTTTTAATGAGGATGTGTCAGTAGGAAGTGGAAGTTTTAGCAAAGGTTCAAGTCTGTCAGGGTCTGGTTTTAATATTTTGTCTTCAATAGATACCCAAGAATAGGGGTGGGCGATTATCAAAATATATAATCGATTATCGATTATTTAAAATAATCGATTATTCTCGATTAATCGATTATTTTCGATTAATCGATTATTTCCGATTAATCGACTATTTTCGATTAATCGATTATTTTCGATTAATCGATTATTTCCGATTAATAGATTATTTCCGATTAATCGATAATATTCGAATAATCGATTATTCGATTAATCGATTATTTCCGATTAATCGATTATTTTCGATTAATCGATTATTTTCGAATAACAAATTATAACTTTTAAAAATTACAAAAGACGCGTGCGAGTGCACAACGTCAAAGTTAAAAATAAGCATTTTTTTTATTTCTCCGAGGAAAGTTAAGTGCGACTCGTGTGATAAATACTAAGTTTATTACACATGATTATATATAGGGTGTAGGCTGTACTGGGTGCAGGTATGTTAGGTTGTTAAGGTGTAAAATTTGTGATATTTTGTTGGGTATCTCAGTTATTTTTATAGATAAACGGTTGCGGGATTCACATCCCAGTAATATCTATTACATACAGATTACTTAGCTCCCCCTGCACATTTTAATTAAATGTTTTTCTACGATTCAGGGGAGGTCCCTCTGATAGTAACACAAAATTTCATCAAAATCCGTCTTTTATCGATTAATCGATTAATCAAAAATAATTGATTAATCGAAAATAATCGTTTAATCGAAAAGAATCGATTAATCGAAAATATTCGATTAATCGAAAATAATCGATTAATCGAAAATAATCGATTAATCGATTATCGATTATTCTAAGAAAAAATAATCGAGCAGTCGATTAATCGATTAATCGACTAATAATCGATTAATCGATTATTTTGCCCACCCCTTCCCAAGAACAGTGGCGGCTCGTGACTTCTGGGTAAGATGGTGCCAAAACATAGTTCTTTTGCTGGTACGAAACAGCTCGCCGCAGGCGCAGCCGGAGGCTAATTCGCAAAATTTTGGGGGTGTCACGCCCAATTTTTACTCAAAAATCGTTAAAAAAAAACGCCTTCCACTAGCGAACGAAGCGGATTTTACCAAGCAATATTGGAACCTTTTTGAGGTGCCACGCCCAAAGTTTTACTCAAAAGACGTTAAAAAACGCACCTCGGGCAACCATTTTTTGATGGCTCATTGTAATTGTAATTTAAAAAAATGGAAGGCGGATACTTTTCTATTATATATCTACTATTTTTTGGGTTTCTAACCCAAGTTTTACCACGAAACTAACACTAACCCAGACTATACCAAATTTTGCCAAGAAAGTACTCAAAACTTGTCAAAAAATTCTGTTAAATTAATTAAAATTAAAAAAAAAACACTGAATCACTGAATATACCCCCCGAAATCATTGCTTGCAGTTTCCATAAAGAAGCCTATCATAGGTCAGTCATTCACAAAAATTACTACGTACAGTATTTACACACGCGTACAAAATTGGCCCATTCTTAATACTAATAATTTTAGTTCTACAGTTTCCGATATATCCATAGTCCATTCTTCTTTCTTTTTTGGTTACAAATTATTCAATTAAGTACCTACTTTATTATTAAAATTTGCAATGCCATTTACAAAAAGGTTTTTCTGCAGACAGCATATCTAAAGAGTGAATATGTGGAAAAAGGTTTCACTAAAAGATTGCTTATTTGATTCATTTTACAGGTTAATTCACAATTATTAGAGTCAGACCTATCTTTTTTACTTATCGAAACGCGGCCCGAGCCATTGAATCAGGTGGCCCCGATTTACGGCTCAAGTCGCTATTTCAGCATGCATCGTTGTGACCTCATTTGACCTCTCCATGGCAATTTGCTGTTGAAGACGGGGCCGCCGCGCGTTTGGCTCGGATAGCCCAATTATCGGGAAATCATTACATTTTTCGATGACTAATATTATCAGAGTCGATAGATTATTATTGTCCATTGGGGATAAGATGAATATTATTTATTTATTAGATACATTTTAAAAACGGTTAAATAATATACAGTGTGTCCAAGATTTGGCTTACATGTATTGCTATCTCGAGAACCGTAAGAGCTAGACAGATGGTTAAATTAGGAAAGTTGTAGAGAATTTTGTGACAAATTCGGCCCCGCCGGAAAACTTAAGCTGTGACAACGGTTTCTGAGATAATTAGGAAAAACCAAAAACGTGCATTTTCGATTTTCCTTTATAACTCACTAAATTCAAAAGCTATGTTTTTAAAAATAATACATTGTTAAGACACTTTGTTAAGAGGAATCTGGTGAAGTCAAAAATAAAATCCCAGCTTCATTTGTTTTCGAGATACATTCAGGAAGTTTTTAATTTCTTATGGCCGCCATATTGGATTTTTTTATTTTTAGAAAGAGCTTGTCAAGAGCTTTCAAACGATGTATCATAGGATAAGGTCTTAAAAGAAAAATTACTGTTTTTCCCGTATTGGGCTTTGGTTACACTTGGTGGGCATAAAAAACAAAAGAAAACTATGTAAAATCATGAACCAATAATCTTCAGATTGTTTCGCTTTTTATTTTTAAGTACCTGTTTTTAAAGACTATTTATTTTTCTGATGGTTAGTTATTGTTACAATAATTATTAATCATTAGGTAATAATCACTAATTAATAATTGTAATAGAAATGCACCTATTTTAAGGCCAACAGAGATGTATAATTTGTACATACGGAGAACAATTTCCTGTTTGACATCAATACAATAAAAGTCATTTTAGATTCATAGTTACAATTTATTAGCTTGTCGCTCGTTTTTAAAACTTAAACTCAATGCGTATACGAAAGAAAATGAAGAAAGAAATGCACTTATCATAGAAAATGTCAAGAATAACCCAACAACATCAGTAAGACAAATTGAAGAACAAACAACAATTCCTAAATCTACTGCACATTTAGCATAAGTCAAAAGAAAAGTTGAAGAACAAACTATAACTATTAGTTTCCTTAAGGTCTTGATACTAAAATCACTGTTTTTTTTCGTGGTGTAGTTGGTGAACCCATGGTCGCCATAATGAGACATACTAACATTAAATTAGGTAAATTAAGGAAATTTTAATAAACAAAAATTTAAAAGCTATAAAACATGTCTGCCTCCATTTTCCAGACATTTTTCGCACTGCGAAACTTTTCTTAAGGTGTTCCTGTTGATTCGGGCAAGACAATCTCTTACCCTGCCTTCCAGCTCCTCTCGATTTTCTGGCGGAAAATGTTCGTATACCTCATTTTTGACGTATCCCCATAAAAAGAAGTCGAGAGGTGTAAGGTCTGGTGACCTCGTCGGCCAAGCAATGCGACTATTATTAGCTATAATTTTATTGCCGAACGTGGCTGTAAGAACCTCCATCGCTTCTCTGATACTATGGGCTGGACACCCATCTTGTTGAAACCAAATGTTTCGGAATTCATTAGGTGGAAAGATGTTTCTAATAGCTGGAATAACTTGTTCTTGTAATAGTTGTAAATATCTATTGGCAGTTAATGTTTCTTCAAAAATTAATGGACCGATTAAATGTTTATGTAAAATACAAGAGGCTAAATTAATTTATGAGACCCTAACAATAGGATGGTATTCCAAATTACCTATAATGCCGCGCCATACATTAAATCCAAATCGTCTTTGTAACCGTCTTTCTTCTAAATTGTGTGGATTTTCTGTACTCCAGTGGTGGTGGTTATGTTTATTAAATATTCCGCAGTTTGTAAAGCGTGCTTGATCAGTCCAAACAACTAAAGTGAAATTGTGGAATTTCCTGACATTTATTACTAAACCATTCACAAAACGTGGTGCGCCGAACAAAATCATTTCCATGGAGACTCTGCACTATCCGAGGTTTGTAGGGGTGGAAGTGATGTTTTTTTAATACTAAAAGTGCAGTAGATTTCGAAATTGTTGTTTGTTTTTCAATTTTTCTTACTGATGTTGTTGGGTTATTCCTGACATTTTCTATGATAAGTGCATTTCTTTCTTCATTTTCTTTCCTATACGCATTGGGTTTAGGTTTTGAAAATGAACTATAAGCTAATAAATTAGTAACTATGAATCTAAAATGCCTCTCATTTGGTTCTCTTGGTTGGGGTCGCTCCGGGATTTTTTCTTCATATGCAGGTGCTGCAGCTTGTGCATTTCTATTAGATTTAAAATAAATTTCTAACATATCAAAATTCTCTTCGTTCCAATAATTCACCGCCATACTAACAAGTAAACTTTAAAAATACTTGAAAATACAATTAAGGTAAATAAGTTGACAAACATTCAACAAGGTTTATTATTGACATGCAGTTTCTTTTGTTTCATTATGGCCACCAAGTGTAACCAAAGCCCACTACGGGAAAAACAGTAATTTTCCTTTTAAGACCTTAAAGAAAATAATAACCTAGGCTTGTGATACATCGTTTGAAAGCTCTTGACAAGTTCTGAATGTATCTCGAAAACAAATGAAGCTGGGATTTTACTTTTGACTTCACCAGATTCCTCTTAAGCTTTTGAATTTAGTGACTTATAAAGGAAAATCGAAAATGCACGTTTATTATCTCAGAAACCGTTGATCACAGCTTAAGTTTTCCGGTGGGACCGAAATTGTCACAAAATTCTCTACAACTTTCCTAATTTAACCATTTTTCTAGCTCTTACGGTTCTCGAGATAGCAATACATGTAAGCCAAATCTTGGACACACTGCATATTAAAAAAATAGAAAAATATCTTTTGCAGTTAAGCTCGAAATATTAAAAGTCGCTCGGTAGTGCCATGGCCCCTTGGCCCCTTGTGACGAGCCGAGCCGCCACTGCTCAAGAAGGCTAATGGATTTCACAGAATACGAGCTCTTTCTTTCGTTATAGTAAGATTATATTTCTTTATTATGGATAAGAAAGTTTGAAGATTTTGTCGTGTTCATGTTGATTCCGTCCACAAACGTTTATGTCATCCAAATAGGCATATATTCCTTTAAGACCCTCAGATTTTATGATATAATCAATCATACGTTGAAAACAAGCAACCGCATTAGTCACCCCAAAAGGCATTCTTTTAAACTGGTACAACTTACCATCGGCTTCAAAAGCGGTGTAAAGTTTTTCGTATCCACGTATAGGGACTTGATGGTATGCACTTTGAAGATCTATGGTACTAAAAATCTCGAATTTAGCCATCGCACGGACTATGTCTTCAATATTTGGAAGAGGATACGCATCTAAATGCGGGAATTTGTTGATAGTTTGTGAATAGTCGACCACCATCCTCCTTAAAATAAATTTTGCATCTTTGTGTGAGAATCTTCGAGAATTTGGTAGCTAAGTGGTTTTTCCAAATCACGTTCCGCTTCCACGCTGGTGGTTCCGGGTTCCACAGTAGGAATATATGGACATGATGGTGCTTCCAGGATCAAAATATTCCGGAAGTAAACTTCCCGGCCATTCGGATCTCCGGGCGCTGGGTGGCCCTGAGAGCCTTTCATTCCGCATTTCATAGACAGCAAAGATACCGAACCAATTTAGAATAGATTTCTGCAACATAAGAGGCCTAATTACAGACATAAATTCGGTACACCAACATCTACAAGCAAATAGACCACACATATTAGCCCTTACAGAAACACAAATATGTTCTACAACAACAACAGTAAACTACCCCTATCCTGGTTACGACTTATATACCCGATTTAGACATAAGTTCGAAATATGCCCTTTTGTCCGAAGCGACCTTTCATGTCACCGCGAGGAAACACTCGAACCTAACAACCTTGACGTCATGTGGCTCAAGTTTACCGCCAAGGGAGTAACCAAGCTTATACATTGTCTCTATAGCCCTCCGAGCGATAGCGCCTACCAAAGCTTTTTTACAACACTAGCTACCACTTTTGACAATACAGGTCGATCACCTCAATTCAGAAATAATCGTTCTGGGAGAGTTCAATGCCCTCAACACCAACTGGCTCAAACATCGCAACAAGACCGACAACGAAGGTAGAGAAGCTGAAGCATTTGCCATCAGCTGCTTACTTAACTTGTAGGCGAACCAACTCGAATCCCAGAGAGGGGCGAATTCGCCGCCCTCCTGGATCTTTTTTTAACCACCAATTCTGACCAGTACACAAACAGTTGGTCCGGCATTAGATACTTCCGACCACAAACTTATTACAACGGTTTGTGAATTGCCAGTTCTATAGAAGGATCCACCATTGCCTCGCAAAACCTGGCATTACAATTCCGCAAATTGAGCCAATCTAATCTAAGGGAGTTCTACCTAGATTTTCCTTGGCTCGTCGTCTGCTTTGGCACTAACGACCCGTCAGTCTGCTGCGAAGAGATTACTCAAGTAATCTCCTCAGGAATGGAAGCATACATCCCAAATTCCATCAAGTTACCGTCAAAAAGAAAGCCCTGGTTCAACAGAAGATGTGAAAGAACTGTAGGTAGGAAACAGCAAGCCTACAAGTACTGGCAGCAAAATCAGACCGCTGAAAATCGCAATTATTTTGCCGAAGCGAGAAACGATTGCAAACGTGTGATCGACGAAACTAAGGACAAACATAATCAAAGGATCAGGAATAAACTTTTGCAGTGTCCCAGTGGCTCCAGGAATTTCTGGTCGGTAGCAAAGGCAGTAAGTAATAACTTTACAAAAACGTCTCTCCCACCTTTGATGGACGAACGTGGCATCACGGCGACCACAGCCAAGGAAAATGCAAACATGCTCGCCAAAATGTTTTCATCGCACTCTACCTTAGACGTCCCCCAAGGCAAGGCTCTCCCCACCATAACGAACATCAACACTACCATGGCAGAAGTCAAGTTTCATCACTGTGATATTCGTAAAATCGTTAAAGAACTAGATACGCAAAAGGCATCAGGACCGGACGGAATACCTGCCATTGTGTTAAAGAACTGCGCCAACGAGCTAACACCCGTTTTTTCCAGTTTTTTTTTTGTCTTACGGAAAAAGGATTTACCCATCTTCTTGGAAAGTTGCTCGAGTGCAACCTGTTCCAAAAAAGGCAAGAAAACCACGCTTGCTTCCAATAATCTCCAATCGACAGGAGATATATTGGCCTATGTCACTCATATATAGAGTAGGGTAATTGAGAACTACGGAGAGTCCCGAGCGATTGCGTTGGATATTTCGAAGGCATTCGACAGAGTGTGGCATGACGGACTGCTCAACAAACTGCCGTCCTTCGGACTGCCAGCCTCTCTTTGCAGCTGGCTTGCCAGTTCTCTTAAGATCCGATCTCTGCACATTGCAGTTGATGGACACATCCCAGTCACATTCACCATTAACGCGGGCGTGCCTCAGGGCACAATACTTTCAACAACTCTGTTCCTCATCTATATTAATGACCTGCTGACCGAACCGAATAATCCTGTTTACAGTTTTGCAGATGACAGTACCCTTGTCTCCCAATTTAGATCAGAAAAACCTTTACCAGCGACTGACACTCGTATTCATAATCGAACGCCAGCGAATCGCCGACTTCCACTGCGGGTGCATTTCAACTAATTTTTTTTTATGGCTTTGCTGAAACATGGGTTTTATAACGTTCATTTTCTTCCCCTTTTTTCTAGACAAAATCGGTTAGTCGAACTTTTATCATTCTAAAAAGAAAGAAACAACAGTAATTGAAATTCCGTTTTATGTTTATTGAATTGTCCCAATTATGGCGGTTCCCTATACCCGAGAGGATAAAGAACTGTTGATTCATATTCTAAAAAAATATCTGATCATTGAAGATAAACGAACAGATGCTTCAACAATTAAGAAAAATAATGCAGCATGGATCAGTATTACGGATGATCAAGATCGCTTATATATCTTTTGGGCATTCTAATGGCCTCTATGTCATCATTTACGTCAATTTCTGCATTTAATCGTGCAAGATTATGAAGATATTCCATAATTAATGCAAGTCTTCTCTTTAATAACTAAATTCAACTGGCGAGTCACCCGGAGAACGACGGGACATGCTCCAGTCGCCCGGTGGAAACAATCGGTACCAAGAGGACCAATACGGCGGGCCCTGACATCATTATGGCAGGATCGACCATTCCTTCATCCTCGTCAATCGGACTGCTGGGTGTCTCGGTCAACAGCAATATGTCCTGGCATGACCACGTTGCTAACATCGCAACATCAGCCTCCCAGAAGCTTGGTGCGCTATTTCGCAACAAAAAAAACTTTATACACCGCAGCAGTTGCTCTTGCTCTACAAAGCGCAAATAAGACCGTGCTTAGAATATTGACCACACATCTGGGGTGCCGCACCAAAGCACACCCTAAAGCTGGTGGATTCCATTCAGAAGAGAGCTATGCGTCCTGTCGGCGACCCGGAGTTGACACCCGGAATCTGGATAGTCTGGAACACCGCAGTCATGTGGCCGAGATGTCCCTGTTTTACAGATAATTTCACGGCAGATGTTCCCAGGATTTGGCCCGCCTCACCCCGCCCCTGGCAACGCCTGTCAGACAGTCACGACAGACGGCAAGAGCGCACCAGTTCGTTGTACAACTGGAAACATCTAGAACATCGCTCTACAAGAACTCCTTTGTCTGGCGTTCTGCATCACTGTGGAACTCACTCCCAGACAGACAGACAGACAGACAGAAAAATCTTTGTTTTATTTGGTCTACATTTAAGATCGAGAATCGACTGAATTTTATGCTAGTGGTGTAGCATTTTCAAATTTTGGCATAAACAAATGCTACAGCTTTGCTTAGTTTATGAGTGCAATAGAGATAACTGGGTTACTTCCTTGGCAGTGAACTTGAGCCACATGACGTCAAGGTTGTTCGGTTCGACGGTTTCCTCGCGGTGATACGAAAGGTCGCTTCGGATAAAAAGGCATATTCCGAACTTATGTCTAAATCAGGAGTGTAGGTTGTAACCAGGGTAGAGGTAGTTTACTGTTGTTGTAGACCATACTTGTGTTTCTGTAAGGGCAGTACGTGTGATCTATTTGTTTGTAGATGTTGGTGTACCGAATTAATGTTTGTATTTAGGCCTCTTATGTTGCAGAAGACTATTCTAAATCGGTTCGGTATCCTTGCTTACTGTAAAACGTTGCATGAAGGGCCCCCAGGGCCATCCAGCGCCCGGAGATTCGAATGGCCGGGGAATTTACCTGCGGAATGTTTTGATCCTGGGAGCGCCGTGATGTCCATATATTCCTTCCTACTGTGAAACCCAAAACCAGCAGCGCGGAAACGGAACGTGATTCGGAAAAACCACTTAGAGCTTCCCAGTTCTGGTGGGGTGGACCTTCACCGAATGATGCGAGTAGGCTTATGCATCTACCCCCTAGGGCCGCTTCGACACTGGAAGCATCGGCCTCAGACTTATTCCTTTGGTAGTCCCTAGTCTGAAAGGGGTGAGAATAGGGTTTGTTGGGTCGCTCCCCAATGATCAGCTCCAGACTTTGTGCTTTGGTGTTCTCCAGCGTGGAGGAGGATGATGAGATTTGATGGGCCACATCCCGTGGCAACTCGGAATGGCGGGGGCGTCACTACCCGTAATCAAACTGCTCATACTCT
>JAEQML010076551.1:0-13302 GCA_016904865.1 Pissodes strobi
CATTCATTCATTCATTCACATAGAAAATAAATATACAAAAGGTTTCTCTTAATTATTAATATCTACTAAAAGGTCATGATTATTTGATTTAAAACTGAGTTTTCTATCTTTCTTATTTTAATACTTTTAGTTCCCCAACTTAGCAACGTTCACACATCGTACCTTTGCACCTTGACTCTGCTTTACCTCTCTTCAACGGGGAGAGATTTTACTTAGCTACTTTCCAACTTAGTTTTTGATTTAGGGAAACCATAAAATCCGGCTTTCACCTTGATTGCATGAAATATTCAACCAGGAATGTCAATTCGCCATCTTACGTTCAAGTTTCCAAAGAGGACGCTATCTTTCTGGCTTTGAGGAATTGGGTTAAACTGCCCAAATTAGGTCTTTGTCCAAGTGTGAACAAAGGTTACTGAGGTACACTAGATATTCTACAAATATCTGTGCATACAAGCAGGGAAATTGGCCCAAAAGGAATTTGACCTTTGGCCACAGGGAGAACAGCATGTTTTACTGCTATTCGAGCGAGCGTTTGAACTGAACTGGCTAAAGAGCGGTGACGGGACCGATCTAGCTACGTTGAGTGTTGGCAAAACACTATTAATATTAATTTTTTCTTCGAGCTGGCGGCTGGCGGCAAGCCGCCAAATTAAAGTCGGCTGAGAGTGGAGAGTTTCTTTTGAGAGGGTCAAAGCATCTTCTTTCTTTCTTTGACATGTGCTGTTTACTGAACAGTGACGAAGACACGGATATATTAAATTGCAAACGCTTACACACGATTGAATTGACAGAATTACATTTAGCTTTATATGATGGAATACTCATCCAGGTTTGGACTAAGGGGTTATAAAGAACTGACATATGCTGATTTAAATGCCCAAATTTCTGTTTACCTGGGGTTAAATAAATCCATTCGTGGATCAATTATGGCTCATTCATACTCCATACATACAGGGTGTTATCACCAAATTATACGGTGAAAAACGAAAGTTATACACGTGTTGGGGTGTTTCCCAAACATTTATTTTGAAAATTAATATTTTTTTGTTATTATATTTTATTTTAACAATAAACACACTAAGCTCTGCTGCTAGAAAGCGCAATTTTCCATAGCATCATGCCTAGACGACTCTGTGCGGCACAGCATATCCCTCGTATTTTCGGATTCGTATTCGTTCACGTCCACTGCGACCCCTGATCTATAGTGGCTCACTTACATCTGCGGTTTCCACTAGGCCAGAGGCTCGAGCCTTTTCATTAAGTCGATTACCTTTCTGGAGTGGATAGATTTCAAATCTGCAAGTAGTATAATTTGAGAATTTCCAAAAACTCTTCTGGTTCCTTCCATTGCTGGATAGTGGCTTAACACATGCTCCATTGTTTCTTTTTCCTGCAAGTACAAGCGGCATTCCGTTTCCTCAGAAAAATCTATCATTTTCATGTTGCTTCTGAGCCGACAATGGCCAATGTACATGCTAACTACTGTCTGTACCTGATGTCGGCTAAGTTGAAGAATTTGTCTAGCTCTCACTCCTGGTGGCAGATTCACTGTTGTTTTCACTTGCTGATGGCTTCTTTAGCTGTCCTCCTCCCCTCAAGTGCCGTCTCTGTTGAGGTTGGCGACCACTGTGGCAAATTCTTCTCTATGTTGGGCTCGATATATCAGGGTATTACCATCCATTTTTGGCCAGTCTCTTATGTTTCTTAGCCAGGACTTTTTCTTTCTCCTTATGCCTCGTTTACCCTCAATTTTTCCTTCCAGTATTACTTGGAGTTGTTCATACTCCTCGTGATTAGGTAGGCTGTTTTTCTTATCTTCATGAAACTTGTTAACTGAGGGCGGATATTCATTCGAGTTAAAACTTCTGCATTTGTTGTTCTCGTGGTCAGGCTATACGGAGCATTCTCCTGTATATCCACATTTCAAAAGCGTCTAATTTCCGGAGTTCTTCCTGCTTCACCGTCCTTGTCTCATAGCCGTATAAGAGTAGGGACCACACATAGCACTTTGCTGTTCTTAGTCTCACCTCGAGGAAAAAACCTGGATTACACAGTATATTTCGAATTTTCAGAAAAGCTGCCCTTGCTATTTTTATTCTTCTTTTAATATCCTTAGGATGGTTAAGCTGATGGTTTATTTTCCTGCCCAGGTATATGTAGCTGTGAACATTTTGGAGGGTGACCCCGTTGATTACGATGTTTACATGTTGTTCTTGTGAGTTTCGATCGAAAACCATGGTCTTAATCTTTGCCGCATTCACCTCTAATCTCATTGTCCGTTAGCGTGCTTGAGTCCTCCATCTCGCTTTGTTCTTTTTAGGAAGCGGGATGCATGTAGAATTCACCCAGTCATCTGACAGTCTCTCGTTCTCGTAAATAGCGTTGAATAAATGAGTTAGCTTGGTAATTGCATTCTCACTCTGATTTTTCAACTGTTCTGCCACAAGTGCGTCCTCACCTGGTTCTTTATTGCTTTTAGTTTCTGTGATCGCCCGGGTCACTTCTGTCGTGAGGATTGTAAGGTTACTCTCTTTTTTAAGAGTTGTCTTGAAACAGTTCCTTTAGATCCTGTTCCCAAATTATTTTTTGTTTTTTAGTGTCTAATTCTATTTCGTTGTTTACATTGTCTATCAAAGAAACATGTTTGGGCTTCCACAGACCTGCGGCCTTTTTAAATTTTTTCGTATAGTTCTCTGTCCTTATATTGTGCCTGCAGTTCCTCGATTTCTTTGCACTTTGCATTTAGCCACTGCTCCTTTGCATTTTTGATCTGTTCTTGGATCTGTATGTTTTTCTTTTTTTTAATTTCTCATTTTTGTTCTTTACTGTGCGTCTGGCATCCATCAGTATCAATTTGGCGTCGGTCATCCAGGGCTGCTTCGTTCTTCGCTCTTACCTTCCTATTGCTTCTTGTGCTGTTTCAAAAACAAAAATGTTTCTGAAGCTTGTCTATGTGCCTTCGATGTTCTACTCGTTAAGGCCAACGTTGTTTGTTTGTGGTGATGAGTTAAGGCTTTTGTCGACATTTTGTTGAAACTGTATATTCTGTTCGTCACTTGCGTTGTTCCAGGCGTTTTTATTAATATTTTTTGGTTTTTCGATATTTTTAAGCCTTACTCTTAAAGTTATAGCCACTGGATTATGATCCGAGTATATGTCACCTCCTGGGTAGGACTTTGCGTTGAGAACACTATTTTTAAAACTATCATTAATTGTTACATAGTCTATTTGGTTTCTAACAATGTTGCCCTCTCAATTTTGGGGTGACTTCCAAGTATATAGCCGCCTCTTTGGAAGCTGGAACCAGGTGTTACTAATGACTAGTTTTTTCTTGGCAGAACTGTATAAACCTTGTGCCTCTGTCGTTTCCGTTGCCTAATCCATAGGGACCTTCGATGCCATCCACTGATTCGTCTCCCACTTTTGCGTTGAGATCTCCCATGTATATATTTATATCGTCGTTTTATATATGTCTATTTACCTTTTCAATATTGGAGTAAAATTCTTCCAGTTCTTCCTCAGCAGCCTCCGTTGTGGGTACATAGAGTTGAATTATTTTGATATCAAATGGCCGACCGCTCATCTTAATCAGCATCACCCTCTCGCTGACCGGCAGGAAGTTTTCCTTTAGCTGTGCTGTAAGCTATTCTCAGTACTGGTTCTATTCCTATAAAAGCCATTGCGGCCACCTGCTTCGCAAGAGTATCAGATCATTCATTGCCTTCATACCCTGTATGTCCAGTTCTTGGCAGATCCATACTGCTATGGATGAACAGCAGCTAGACTCAGGAGCTTTTAAATCCGCTTAACTGTCCAAGAATATTTTGATTGACTTGCCTTTCCAGTTTCTATCGATTAGCCACTGTGCAGTCTTATCAATAGTTTGAACTTCAACCTGAAATATGGTTGCATGTTTGCCTAGGGAACATTTAAGCTCAACCTGGCCATTTTTCTTTCATGCCGCGGCTCCTGTACCATCATTGGTCTTGAAGCCGTCAGTGAACCAACTCGTCTCTGTTGTTCTTCGATGCTCCGAGTTTTTTGCTCATTCGTTCCTCTCTGGTAGAAGGACGTCATATACATGGTAATAGTTAGTTAGTTTTGGTATTCATAACACCTGTCCCGCTCATTGACGTTTTTTAACCTGTTGGGCTCCATGATGATCGCCTGCGGATTGTTGATCACCACCTGTGTCAATCTATATGTAACTCTCGGCGTGAGGCACAAAACCTCAAAGTTTTTAAATTCCACAATAACTTAACCCCTGTCAGTACTTAGAAGTGTGTAAGGTTAGTCTGATTTCCTTGACACAAAACGAGCTCTGTCGAAGATTTGAACATTTTTTTAGCTTGAAAGCTGGAGGAATTTTGAGAATTAGCAAGATGTAGCGAGAAAACCCTTAAGAAGAAATATTGAACATTTGTGATTCTTGTGAAACTTGCCACAAATACTTTTCTATTTTTTGTTACGGCAATTTTAATAATTCTTATTCTCATGTTTATTCTTGTTATTAAATCTAGTTTCAAGTAACTATTTGAACTGACCCGGTAGCAACAACATCGAATTTAAACTCGCAATACTGTCTACCGAAGTCGAAAAATGGTTCTATCTGGCCAGTTGGAATATTAATCAACCATTTTATGAATGTGCAGAGCCAGCGCCGACATCACCAAGGCAAAAGCCACAGGACTCACCCATAAACAGCCAGAATAAAACCATAGCCGAAAGTTCTTTCGGCTATGATAAAACAGTAAGTTTATTTCATGTTAAGATAAAATCTATTAGAAACAAGTCAAATGAGGTTGAATTCTTCCTAGCTGACAAGAATTATTCTGTATTGGTGAGCACTGGGGTGATGATGATGATGAGATTGCAGCATTAAACATATCACGTTTCAAGCTTGCTGCAATGGGCTGCAGGAAGGAGTCTATTGGAGGAGGCTCAGCAATTTTTCTAAATCCTGTTTATACTTTTAAGGAAATAATTGAAATTAAAGCCCTGACTGTTGAGAAATGTTTTGAAGTATGTGATATTTTTGTGAAAGAATTAAAATTATTTATTATCTCACTTTATAGGTCACCATCTGGTTCCTTTGCGGCTTTTTTGGAAACTTTTGAGCAGGGTCTGTGTATTGTTCAGAACGAGCGTGAGTTGTTAATTGTGGGTGACTTCAATGTACACTTTCTCAATGAGTCTCGGGAATGCATTGAAGTGTGTAGCTTACTTGCCTCCTTTAGCCTTGCCCAGTTGGTTCAGAAGCCAACAAGGGCTGATCGCTGTTTGGACAAAGCATTTGCGAGTCTGGATGACCAATTGTGCAAAGTGGAGGTTATAGAGACAGGTCTTTCTGACCACCAGGGTCAACTGATTCAATTTTTACCTTCCATGTCCACAACTGATAATCCAACATTGATAAAAACACCTTTCAGGCCAATTACGCAGCATGGTAGAAATAACTTTTTCTCATACATTGAGGAGCAGAATTTTGGCTTTTTGGATTCTGATTTTTCTGTGGTTGAAAAGTTTAAAATTTTTCATGATATTTTGAACAAAGCTTTTCTACATGCTTTTCCCCAGAAATCTTATATAAAAAGGAAAAATTAAAATCGTTTAATAAACTGGTTCAATGATGATTTAAAGCCTATGAGAGAAGTATTGGAACTACTGAAGCAATACGATAATCAATTTCCAAGTTCAGCCCAAAAAGGCCTAATAAAGAATTATAGAGTAAAGTACAAAAACGCCATATGTCAAGCAAAAATTAAAGCCAATGACAACCTGATAAAAGCTGCAACAAATCCAATTAAATGCATGTGGGTCATTATTAATGGGCACAGAAATAAATCTAGTGATGAGGTTAAGGTGCAGGTTTCACCAGATGTGTAATGTATTTTTTACTAACATTGCCCATAGCCCGAAGAGTCAGATTGACCCTTCTCCTTTGAATCCTCTGGATTTCGACATTCCATTGCTGGGGGATTCTGAAAAATTTTGAGTTTTGGGAGGTCAGGGATATTTTGTTTGGATTAACCAGCAAGAAGAGTAGGGACCACTATGGTCTCTCAGTAGATCTAATTAAAGGAATTAAACATCTTATTTGTGGCCCATTAACCAAACTTATAACTCAATGTTTTGGTGAGTGCGTTTTTCCTGATATACTGAAGAGGGCTGTAGTGGTGCCTGTCTTCAAAAAGGGTGATCCCTTAGACCCTTCTAATTACAGGCCCATATCACATCTTCCAATAATCTCGTTTATCAGGAATGCTCATTCACTCTTTTCGCGGATGCCACAACATAGACCTGTGCACATTTTAATTCCGGAATTGCACAGGAGGCGTTGGGTGAGGCACGGTCAAGGGCTGAACAATTGTTTGCAGCAAATAAACTGCATCTTAATGCTGGAAAAACACAGAGCATGATTTTCTCTACAAGGCCCATTCCAACTGAGGGTTTAAGGTTTCTGGGAGTGCATCTTGATCCTGGATTCCTTTGGAGAGCTCAAACAGACTCCCTGGTCAAGAGGCTTGGGTCTGCTACTTTTCTTGTGAGAAGGCTTTCTGAATGTGTCTCTTCTTCTGCTTTAAGACAGGCCTATTTTTCTCTCTTCCATTCACACATTGGCTATGCCATCCTGGTTTGGGGTCATAGTGCTGGTGCCCAAGATGTATTTCGGGTTCAGAGGAAAGTGGTAAGAGTGATGAATGGCTTGTCTTACAGGGAAGACTGCAGACATGCTTTCATAGATCTTGAAATATTAACTATGCCTTCTCTCTATATTCTTGAAAGCCTCATTTTCATGAGAAAAAATCTCCACCTACACCTCCGACACAATGAAAATAACGAATATGAGACCAGAAATGGACAGGGTCTTGTTCCCTCATATAGGAGACTACAGAGAAGCCGGGATGGATCTAATTCTAAAGGTGTAACTTTCTTCAATAAATTACCCACAGCAATTTGTGAGTTACCAATACAGAGATTCAAAAAACATAGTAAGAACTTTCTCATCAGCAGGGCATTTTATGACATTGGAGAATTTCTAGAATTCCGATTTTAATTGTGTCTTGGTGTGATTATTGTTTTAGGTTTAACCGAGTTTAATTAATCAATGTTGTCTTAGTTATAGGTATATGAGTTTTATTATTTTGGCCAATGTTTAGTGTACTCTGTAACTTAGTGTTTTTTTTTTAATGTTTGGATTTAATACCTTTTTAAAAATGTGTGTGCATTAGTATTAGAACATTATATTATTGATTTTTTTTTATTGACGTATGTAAATATGCTAATGCTAACCATATATTAACATGAATAAACAATTTGAATTTGAATTTGAATTTGAATTTTCGAAGTTGAACAAAGTAAAAATATCAATAATCTTACAGAAAGTAGAAAACTTTAAGAGCTCGACATAATCGCAGTACCTATAATTATTATGATTATTTTGATGCAAACGCAGCAGTAGAAAAATCAAGTTTGCATGGCGGTAGAAAATTGAACTATATCAATTGTACGCAAATAAATTTTTTGAGAAGCTCCACGTTGATCTGAAAAGAAGATTTCCAGTCCGGTTCTTTTCTTATGCTTTGATTTTTATTATATCTTTTTTATTTAAACATATAATATTGTGCAGGAGAGGATAATTCAATTATGTTAAAGATTAACGCATGAAATTATGAGAAATTTTCTGTTAAACTAAGACTTGCCATTTTTGCATTTTGTTTTCTCTCGTTAAGTGTAAGCTCCAATTCCGTGCATGCTATTATACCGTATCTAGAAAAACGCAGGCTTAATATAAATTCCATAAGGCTCTCTAAATTTTAAAAGCTAATTTATTAAATTTGTCGGGTCCCAACTGCATCTAATATTGGCCGTATTAAACTCAGCTTACATAGTTAACTGTTCGCGACAACATAGGCTTTAATGCCGTGTAGGGATTAATTTTCACATAGCAAATAAATTTGGTCGACCTAGGAATAGTTACTATTTACTTTTAATTGGAGCTGAGACATTAATATGAGCACATGTCTGAAATTCTTGTCTCCAGGAATATGCACCACGCGTCCCCTACAAAATAAACTTTTGTACTGAATTATTTAAATTCTTGGTCAGATTAGCGTTAAGAATTTGGTTGGTAATGAAGGTTTTGGTTTTATATTGAAGAACTTGATTGTGCAGATCGGTTTTAAGCAGTTGCATGTAATGTTCATTTTAATTTGCTTGTACTATGTCGCGGGAACGAATTCCTTCTATTGTATCCTTAGAGAAATACCTACATGATTTATAGATATGCGTACTAAAATTTGACTCATTTTTACGTTTAACTGAGCTAAGAAACAAATAGTATAAAATTCAATTCAGATTCATATCAATCAAGTAGTACCTATATATTACGAATGGTTTAACATGTTCGTTTGAAATTCAAGAAACAAATGTGCATTGCCTTCGCTCGAGTATACTTCGACAAAACTGGCATTGCATCCGTTGTAGTCGATTCGGAAAAAGGATAAATAGAGCGAAACGAATGAGCACCTAAAGACATTTGAGCAGTTTGAATGTTTTGCTCATTTTTCGGCGTTTACTGTAACGAACGTCCTTATTCGGAAATTCGGGCACTGTCCACCTGCTCAAAGCGAATTTATAAAAGAAGAAGAGTTCAAACTCTTTTCATAATATGCCCTGCTGAAAATACCCTCAATATTTATAGATTATATCTTAGCATGGCGTATTAAAAATATTTCTTTAAATCTGCTTCCGGTGTAGCCATGCAGAGGAAAATGTGATCGCTACTTTCTGAATTTCCAAGTTGTAGATAAATTGTGGACGAAAAGACAAATTTACTTGAGGGTGTAAAATGAATACCGGGGGAAAATAGGTAGAAAAAAATATGTAAGGACTTTATATGAGAATTTCATCATATAATTAAGGTCCTTCTGTGGGATAGAATTCTTTTCATGAGATAGGATTTCCTCCTTTTGTGATTTACATCCGTCTTTTTGTCAAAATGATACGACCATATGGTCGCAGAAAACGTCAGTGTCTGCAAATCTACTAGGTACCAGTAAAATCTATTTCGTTTTATTAAAAACCTTTATTAGCAATATTGTCGTTATACCTATATAATTTTGATTAATGAATTTATAGTTAAATGACTGTAGGTCGTTTGCCTCCTGTATCGCACATATTTTATCATCATTAAAATTCGGATTTATAAGCATAAAACAATGCAAATAAAGCGCTTGAAAAGCATAACGATTCTATAGAAAAAAGCAGGGTAAAAAACAAAAAAGCGTATTTATTTTTGCGTAAAGTAAACATTTTATATTGAATATAATATGAACATAGCTTATGTTCTAAATATGTAACTTCGTTCTGCAAGAACTTGTTTGCTTCCCGTCAATAGGGAACATGAGCTGGTACTAGACCGAACACGAGACAGCTCAGATTTAGGCGAAAATGAAGACTTCGAGGTTTTCGGGGTTGGGGAAAACGAATTTGGACATAAAAAACTGTGGCTCCTAGGGGGAAGGCTCTGCCAGAAAAAAAATCGATGTAATCGGTGTAAATCGGTGTGGTAGGTGAGACGGGTACCGTTTAAACGAAAAATAAATTTGGGAACCTAGGGACCCCTATTTAGGGGGTGAGGTGATCTGGTGGAGACAGAGGGATGAAATATGGGTTGGAGAGGTTTCCAACGGAGCCAAGTTCGAATTTCACCTCGGCGAGAACCCACCTCCGATAAGTTCCGCAGTAGGAGCCGGACGAGGTCGAAAAATATTTTTTTCGGAACGAGACCCAATAAGTGTCCCCCGTACGGATTAGACTTAAAAAAAGTACTCAGCGCAATTTTTGACCCGCGGCTCCTATTTCGAGAACGCTCGCCCCATATGTTTCAAAAGTGGAAAATCGTGGTTTTCGACACCTAAATATTATTTCGAAGAAAAACGCTTTCGTAGATCTTTTTATATTTAGGAGAGGGTTTTTTTTTCGTATTTGGAGCCTACCGGAAATTCGGCTCCTACCGTCTTTTTTTTACCTAAATTTCGAGCTAGCGAGTTCGTATTCTGCAGGGGGATGCAGGTCGTCGGTCCGAACTCTCACCTAAAATTTTAAGTCGCTAAGTCTCCTAGGGGCTCCTAAATAGGGACTCTTCGACCTGGAGGGTTAAAAGTCGGGTTATTATTAATTCGACGACGACCAGTTCGAATCCGACCTCGACGGGAACCTATCGCCGATAGGTTCCGCGGTAGGAGCTGAATATAATCGATATTTTTCGATATCAAAAGTTTTCAAAGTTGAATCGTTTCCTTTTGTCCCTTGAAATATAACCACAGATCGGCACCTAAATCGGTGGAACCTATCCGGCGAATAGGCGCCCGCGCTGTTTTAACCGGTAGGTTCCGGTATAAGGAGATGACCTGCAGGGTCTATATTTTCATGGTAGATGTAACACGTGAGGGGCTACCTGGAATTAAATCGAGGATGCTGGGGCTCGCTTTTAAGGGGGAGGTTTTGGGCGACTTTTTTGTGCCATTTCGTTAAAATATATATAGAAAAGCATCATATATGCACGAAATGTTGAAAAAAGTACAAAACGCTAAAAAAGGAAAAAGCATAAACATTTTCTGTCAGATGATGTATTTTTTCATGTTTCGGCCATATTTGTGAGGAAATTTCATCAGCTTTTATTATTTATCATAAGCATTATGCTTATAAATCCGGACTTTAAGCATTATATATTGCAAAAAAAGAAAACTCAATCTAAAGTTTGAATTTGATACTTGATCTTGAAAGATAATTATCATATCTAAACATGTTTTAAAAACAATCAAGGAATATTCAACAAATTTTAGTGCAAACCGACATAACAAAAATAATATTAAAATACGGATATATTACTAAAGTATAACATAATGTTTTCATATTTTCAACACATCCGTGAAATAATCATATAATTATTTAGTATATACTATATAATTCAATGATAATTATAATTTTGAATCATAATTACCGACAGTCCTAATAATGATAACTATAAAAGTATTAAATGGCAAGATAAAATAATGTTTACAGATAATGAAAATCAGTATAAGTTAGTAATTAAAGATTTAAGAGAAAACATATTATTAAATACCGAGTCTAAGGATAAAAATTAGGTGTCAATATTGATCACTCATATTTCGTAATATATTATTTACATGTATATGGAGCACTATTCAATGGCAGCCCACAATTCGGTGAGATGGAGCCCTTATAGAAACAGCAGCCAAATGGAGACCCACGACAAAAATTCTGAATTGAGTAGGGGTTAGGATGGGTGACCATTGGCCAAAATCCAGGGCCGAACTAAGCCATAGCCAGAACTAAGAATAAGTTCTCAAAATATAACTAAAATTAAATTATGTAAGAGGCGATATGACTATTTGAATATTGATCACCTTTCGGTAATATTTAGGGAGGTTCCTTTGTTTTAGACATACTCATCTAAAATGAGTTTTTGATCGTCTCCACTATAACAGAGTTTTTAACAATCTCTAATAAATCTTTATTCGTTATAGATATTCTTTTCTTTTTGAACTTTTTGGCCGTAAAAGATGTTTTTGCATTGGGGACCAATGTGTAAACTAGTAATCCTAGTCACAAGAAAAAAGAACACTCAGTCTAAAGTATTGAGAGTACTTGATCTTGAAAGATAATTATTATACTTATTATCTAAGCATGTCCCATGTGGGGATTTGCCAGTTACCTCCATCGGATGCGTCCCCATTGGATTGGAATAGGGGGGTATGCAATCCAGCATATTCGAAGGGTAGTGGGGAAATAAAATATCCACCGTGAAATTAAAACTGGACTGGTCCGCCAGATGGGGGTTGAGTCAATCAGTAAATTTATTTAATTTAGACAAAGAAGTAGAAGAAGGGTCCGAGAGCTGGAGAATATACTATCATTTCTACCGTGGTGTACTAAAGGAAGATAGAGCCAAGCAGAGAGTGTCAATTGTCATACACAGGAGACTGAGGAAGTTTATAGCAACATGGGAACCAACAAATATAAGAATAAATAAAAATGAACCTAACGATACATGGATATAGAATAAGCGCAATAGGAGTGTATGCGGTAAATGAAGACTACCTAATGTCTAATAAAGACGAATTCTTCGAACAATTAAATGAAGAAATAGAAAAAATTAGTATGTCTAGGGAAGTAATAGTTTTAGGAGACTTTAATGGGAGAGTGGGAAGAAAGCACAAAGATAATGTAAGTTTTGGAGAGGACGTGGTAAATGACAATGGAAGGAGACTAATACAAATATGCGAACAAAATCAGCTGAAAGTTCTAAATGGATACATCCAGCACAGAGACGTCCATAAATTCACATGGAGACAGGAAACAAGAAACCAAAAAACTATTATTGACAATATAGTCACAAAACAAAAAAGTGAGCTAAAGGTTAATGATGTAAAAGTTAAAAGAGGTGCCTGATGTGGTAGTGACCATCACCTACTTAAGACACAAATAGTATTTCCTATCAGAACAGGATACCAACAAGAAAAGAAAATGACGAAAAAGAGAAAGTGGCGGAAATAAGATACAACATAAATAGTTTGGGACAGGAAAGTACAAAAGAACTATACAAAGCCAGACTAAACAAAGAACATCTTTCGATAGTATAGAGGAAGAGTATGAATACATATAAACATGCACAAAAGCAACAGCGAGAGAGAAAAAAGAAAGGAAACATCAAAAGAGATCTTGGAGGGATGAGGAGATAGAATCTGAAATAGAGAACAAATAACGAAAACTATACAACGCTATGTTAAGCTCCAAAAACCTAAATGATAAGTTTGCATATAAACAAGTACAACCAAGGGTACGAAGAATGATCTGTACAAAAAAGAACGAAAAATGGGAGAGAACATGCTCTAGACTCAACACATACCTAGGTAGAAGAAAAAGCACAGAAAGTTAAAGAATACCAAAGAACATGAGACGGGAAAGGAACAAAGAGATAATTTCCCCAATAACAGAGCAATCATGGAATCAGTATTTCGAAAAAATACTGACAGAAAATAGAAATGAGTTCCAAATTGCTGATAATACTAACACAAATATAACCACTCAAGGATCTCCAGTAAGAATATCTGTATCAGAAGTAAAAAATCACTTAACGCACTAAAAAATTGAAGAGCGGCGGGACCAGGAAATATTCCTGGAGAACTTATTAAATATGGGACCGAAAAACTAACCCAGATGCTCACAAATCTATTCCAAAGATTTATAAATAAGTCAGAAGTAGCAAAGTAA